>CM038142.1:336756878-337049378 GCA_021437245.1 Aegilops speltoides | reverse complement strand
CTAGGACCTTCAGTTGCAATGAATGGAGCGGGCTTGCTGAAGATCTGCCTGCTCGTTGTCACCATCAATCTCCATGCGTGAAGCTAGTTGCGTTTGAATCTGTGGATAGTGGAAGGAACTTTTTGGCATGTGCAGAGAAGGTTAGATCCTCTTTCATTGTTATAAATCATTTGTTAGATGTGATTCAGACACTGTCACGGTCCCAACCCATTCATACCACACCTTGAACCAAACACATCCTAAGACAGTGTCACAGTTTGTACCTAGTATCTAAAAATGTTGCCATCTCATCAGCGGTGCCATTAGAAAATTATTTGGCACCGCTTCAGCTGTTTGTGGAGCCAACTTGTCCACACATCCGAGCAGCCAAGCAGTATAATACTAAATCTTTATGCCAGGAAGGAACTGGGCGTCGGAGCAACTAGGTGCTCCGGAGTTCGGGTCCCTAATTTTTTTCCGCTACATCGGCTCGCCAGTGCAGGGCACCGGTGCGAGATGTAGCAATAGTTGTCTTTACACCGGTTTTGGCATACATAGTGGACGCCTTAGTGCTATTATTTCTATGTTACTAAATTTGTGCATGTACACACGTGTTAGTATCAATTTGCTGTCATCCAAACACTGTCGCTATGTTGTTGCAGTTATATTTACCTTCCTCTTAAAATGTTCAATTTGTTAGTTATAGTACATGAGTAAGAACTTGTAGCGTTGTTGTAGTTAATTATAGCTTCTGATGTTTCAGAATTTGGTTGTTGTGTCAGTAGAAATTCATTCATTTGCACATTGATCTTTTTGAGAAGATGTGTCATAATTAACCTATTTCTTCAGTTTTTCAAAATAAGTATTGGTGATTTTCTATGTTGCTATAAACCCATTTTCCCTAAAATTGTTACTGATCTAGTTTTAAATATTATAGGATGAATGGAAGTGTTCTTACTTGAAGTGGGTTGATCAAGAGTGGCCACAGTCTTTGAAGATGTGCCTAGCAAAGCTCTGGAGCATGTATCGGGAAGAGAACAGAGGTAGGCTTAGAGATAGTGTTGTCAACGCTGAATAATATTTGAAGATGCGGGATAAAAAGAGGAAGGTGGAGAAGGAGCTCAGATTTTTTAATCAGACTTTGCTAAGATGGTGTTGGCGAAGGAGGAGGCACTTTCCCAGTTGGCCAGTGCAAAACAGGTTCTTATTGAACTGAAAGCAGAGGTGGATAAGGCGAGCCTAGATGATCTCGATTAGGGAAATGAATATATTGTTCTAATATTGTTCTTATGAAGTTGAACTATCTATATGTTGTACTTTGTTGTTTTCCGGTAGCTATCATACTTTGATGTTAAAATATATCTATGTGCCTGATATGAAATTGGCAAACAGCTATTAGATATGAAATGTGAATTTGCATAATACTGGAATTATTAATTGTTAACTAATAAACCTGCTAAATGGGTCATGGAACTTTGCAAACGGTTCTAGCAGTAAAAACGCTTGTGATGGATAGCCCAATGCCACATAGTTTTCTTCATCAAATCACGTGTGATGTAGTTGATAAAAGCAAACGGTTAACCAAGCCAGAGCGTGTGTGGTATTTACACGTATCACACACGAGCCTATACATAAACCTATGTCGGATGTACGTACGAACGAAAACGTTTTCCCTGGATTAACTGTGTGGGATGTACATAAAAATAGAAACGTATTCCTTGGATTGACTGTGTGTGATATACATACCTACAGAAATGTTTTCTGGGATTCACCGTGTGGGATGTACATACCTACAGAAATGTTTTTCGGGGATTCACCGTGTGGGATGTACATACATACAGAAATGATTGGGTTTCTATGGGTCACCCGATTGCACACAAACTCATTTGGTGTCCTAGGAGGGCCTATCCCCGACGGTTTCTGGGTCGTGTGGGAAGGACCCCCTAATCGACCACACTCACTAGGTGACGGTTCCAAATGCCATCGTGGAAAGGGTTTTAAAACCATTTGAATAGCACCAACGTGTACCAGTGTGTGTGCACGGTTGATGAGATCAACTGCACATGGGGATCGATGAGGCTATGTTTTCTGATGATCAGAGTCGATGAGGTCATGACACAACCTACCTCTACCGGTCAGTATCCAACATCGGGGATAACAGTGAAACGTAAATTCGAATTGGACTCGCGATGATCGATAAGATCAGTCAGATCAGAAAATTCGGCGTGACCGGAGTTCAGATGGGACCACCGTGTGCATAGTGCCTTGTATTTCGTACACGATCACTCAAACTGGTAGAATGTGATTCTATGCGTAACTTTGTTTTGCTGGTTTGATGTGAATAGTATGGCTCATGTGTATGTGATGCATGTGTGTAATTTATACATGGCCTGTGCGTCATGTTTGTCAGCCGGCAGGAGCCAAAGTGCTGTCATTATAATGTATAACGACCTGCATGTCGACTTATGACTCTATGTAAAATTCATTACTAGTTGTAGTAGTTGAATAATAGAGATCAGGTTGGTGGCTTGGCGTACCGGCGTGACAAAAAAGATGGAATTCCTAGATGGTCATTGATGACGGGAAAATGGCGGGCGTGAAAATACGCGTCCACGTCATTGATACAGAGTGAATAATTTAAATGCATAAAATAAAATAGAATCAAACATTGCAGGTACATTATTTCCAGAACTCTTACATTTACATAAAAATTCTGTTAATTACATCTCCGAAGAGAAAACCCCTGATTAAGAATTCCAACATATCTATTACATAGGATTGCATCACATTCCTATTACAACATTCTACAAGAGAGATCCTCCTCATGTCGATTTGACGAACTCCTGCTTGGTGAGCTTGAAGTTTGGTTCCATGCAAGTACTCCTCCATGATTTTATGTGTGATGTTTGGGAATATATTTCCTAGCATGCAACCATTTGTGTGTGTTCAACCTCATTTATATGCGGAATGCAGGTTGATTTTGGCTAGGCATAGTTTTATCCTACATTTGGCACATAGGATTTTTATATGACCTCTTTGGTTTTGGTGGCATGTATATATGTGACATGCCAATTTTAGTAAGTTTTGCATCACCACATTACTACTATCGCCGCGCGACACCGATGTGGAGCCTGTGTGTAGCGTAATGGATTGAAGCTTTCTGACACAATCTTGATGCTTTTTTATGGTGCATGTGATATGTGCCGTATTTTGTTGACTCTGAGTCCGCCCAGTATCGAGCCTGACCTGAGTGAAGTTTGCTTATGATATTTTGTTTGTTTAAAGCCTATCTGGGCTACATGGAATATCCCTTATCATGTATTTTGCATGAATTTTGTATGCATATGTGGATGTGGAGTGAACCTATTTTATTAAGTTCGCTTACGTGTATTACTACTAACACCGCGTAGCACTAAAATATAATGCCGCGTGCAGCGTAACCAAGTAAAGGTTTGTGGAGCAATTATGGTGTTGCATGAGTCGTATGACATCTATCATTTTGTTTATGTTTGTACCTCACATGGTATTAGCACTAACTCCACATAGCGTCATTTCATTGGCGCTCGTGTGTAGCATAACCCACGTGAAGTAAGTTTGTGATATTCATTTGTGATGATGCTAATAGTTTAGGCTCTTATAGCATTAGAGCATGTTTGTAACATCTTTTATATGACTTTGGCCAAAATATGTAGCATGAATGTTTTATTTAGATTTATCTTACTTGTATTACTACTAACATCGCATAACACGAATATCGTGTCCGCGTGTAGCGTAACCAAGTAAAATTGGTTTATGACGTGCAATTTTGATGATGCTAATAGTTTAGGCTCTTATAGCGTTGGAGCATTTTTAATCCATATGAGGGATTGTCTTATGACATGTGGGTTATTTTCCTACATGCAATTGTATTATCACCAGTGTCCTGTAGTCTAAAACATATCATATATGAACATGTGACTAAGCAAAACTGGTTGAACATTTATATGATTTTGCATTTCAAGTGCATGAGAGTATTTATCAAGTTTCACTTCACGTGTATTAGTACTAGCAATATGTAGAAACATCGTGCCCATGTGTAGTATAACCAAATGAAGTATGGTAGTTTCTTCTTGCTTGTATTATCACCAACGTAGCACAATATGCTTGTAGTGTAACCAAACAGAAGTATATATTGATTTATGTTTCACATGGACATGATGAAGTATATGACAATTCTCAAAGCCTAGATATATGACCCTAAACTATGAAGAGCCAAAGTCATGTATATTGCGTTGTCATGGCTTTGTTTCACATGGGTTTTCACTAGTACAAAATCCGAGCGTATAATGCTACTTCTTGAGACTAATGAACATATAGACGCATGCTCCAAGTTTACACCCTGTACTGATGCATTTAGGGGTCTAGCCAGACTATAAATTATATGGAAGGAGCATGTGTGAATTTCCAACAAAATATGACCTTATGAAACCAAATCAATATGAGCTTTATTTCTATTTCTATCCTTGATCTGTATCAACATGGGATGCAAGATCACCATGGGACCAAATCAAGATGGACATATTTTTATTCTTGAATTGTATCAACATGGGATGAAAGATCACCATGAGACCAAAACAAGATGAGCATAATTTTTGGGTCTTGACTTGTATCAACATGGAGATGCAAGATCACTGTGAGACCAAAACAAGAAGAGTTTTAGTTGCATCGTGTGCACTTAGTTTGCATCATTATAGGATAGAGGAGTGATATATGACCACTAGGCATGTCATGCATTATCTTGATTTGTATCAGCATGGGATCAAGATCACCATGAGACCGAATCAAGCACAAATTACTTGGGTAGCACCAAACATATATGAGGTGTCCGGTGAAAGAGAAGGATCATCAATGTGTATATTTTAACCTTGAATTGTATCAACATGGGATGCAAGATCACCATGAGACCAAAACAAGACGAAACATCATTTTTATTCTTGAATTGTATCAACATGAGATGCATGATCCCACGAGACCAAAACAAGATGAACATCATTTAACCATGGTTTGTATCAACAAGAGATGCTAGATCCCATGAGACCAAACTAGATGTGCTATGTGAAGTAAAGTAGAACACCCATACTATTTGAGGCATATGATTCAACAGGGATATGTTAAGAATGGAGCCAGGAGGTTGCCTTGAACTCTCACCTTGCCTTGGATGTGGTCACGTATGTGTAATGTGATGATGTAGATGAGCAGCCGCCCGTATAGAGCAGCTCGTGGGCGATGCAGATGGTGAGCAGCCGGCGATGAATGGCGCGGACGACGATCGGTCGGCGATGTGTGTGGCCAACAACGAGCGGCGCCACGGCGACGGCGACGACGACGAGGAGCAGCCAGCGACGAGATGAACGGCCGGAGGCGACGACGGGACGAACGGCCGGCGGCGAGCGGCGTTGCAGCGTATGTATGTGCGTGAGTGATAGATGGATGGGTCCTCAGAGCAAGCAATGGATGGATCGATGATGAACGAGCAGCCTTTGCAACGTTGTGTGATGGCCTTTATATAGGAGGCCAGCGATGGATATTTCTGAGACCAACACACACACGTCCTAGAGATCGTGTGTAGAAACGTGGGCGTAGTGGCTGATTGCAGGCCAAGTTTCTTTGATGGTCTTCTTATACGTGCGCCTGAGTGATCGAAAGGCCGGGGCGTGGCCATCCACACGTTTGCATGGGCTTTGACCACTAATCCATATCTATTTGATCTAAGTTGGGCTTTTAGTTCTCTTTGCATGTGTTATATCTGGGGACATTCGTATGCGTTTGGGCCATAGGCTGGCTAATCACTCCATTACTTCTTAATCTTGCCGCATAATTAATCCAGGCATAACACATGCATGCACGTAGCAGCTCGTACATGCACCCATGCATGTGCGTATCTATTTCGTACAATTGCACTTGGTCAGATTTAGACTGTGGAGAAGCATTTTTTCACTGATATATAATTCATGACGACTTGCCCTTTTTTTATACACTGTCGCGCGTTATGTCATTTTACGCGAACATTATTGTGCTAATACTTTTTTTAGCGATGACAGAATAATGCTCATAAGTATGATATAGCATTTTGGCAATATTAGCGTCGTCTATGAAACTTTGAATTTGTGTCGACGTTGGAATTTCGCGGTTGATGATGGTGTATGTGTATTGAAGTCATGTGTCCTCTAATTTATGCGACAATATTGTTCCATCTTTTTTATTTCCGGGTCTGTTGTTTTACATTGAGCGGCGTCGCGGGAGTTCACCATGATATTTTTTTATCCGCGTATTCGGCAACTCAGTATTTTTTATGTTATGTAAGTGATTTTATTTTAATAATATCTAAGCACCGTGTTTCACTTTGGCCGAAATCGGTGTCAACAGATGCCCCTCGAGGTCTGAATGCGAATGTTTTTTTAATTCGGATTCAAAGCTCGAAATATATGTATCTTTTTTTAACATGCCTCAAAGATTTGGCTTAACCCTGGCAGTGTACGCGTACTTTAAACTAGCCGGCTTGTTGTTAGGCCAGGTGCGTACGGTGGCTATAAAAGTTTGTTTGGATCTTTCAACTGGATAAGGCCTTAATCTTGAAGGTTTGTTATGAAACTACCGATTTGATAATTAGTTGACAGTTCCAAGGCTAATGAGTTGTTATTTGAAACGAAGTTATCTACTACTACCCAGCCGCGTGCTCGCAGGCGTCTTTCTCGTCGTCCATCTAACAAGCGTATTTCCTTCTCTTTTCATCTCCGCGGGCTTCAGTTTGTCTATGACTAACGGGCTTTGCCGATATTAATCAAACTCCGCTCTTCGGCAGACTTCTGGTACGTATCGCGATTAAGACAGTGATGGCATCTGCCCTTGCGTCTCCATCATCTAGCTGAACTCCGATTTGCCTTTTTTTATTAGACACAGAAGCAAGCAACTCCCACGAAGGTGTAGATTAATTTGTGCCTCAGATGTTGGTGAGTACGTGATTGCTGCTCTTAGGAGTAGATGGTTAATGTATCTTAATCTGACTTCCCGTCTCTCCCTTTTGTTATTTAGGTGAGATGATCACAATCTAGTAGAACAGATCCCACGTTTTCTTTCCGGCCAGGTAACACTCCGAGGCCTGTCTCTTTCTTGTTCTATTTTGTTTGAAGTAGGATATGTACAGTAGATATGCACGACAACGCACATCAGCATGGCATGCAATTTCATTCGAGTATGCTTATATGGTATCTTGATTGAACGTACGTGTGATCATGCAATATATTGGTCTCGCGGTTGGCGTGCCGACAAGTTTGTATGAACTTGGTCCGTCGTACAGCCTCGACACTATTAAGCATAGCATATATGTCAAAAATATGATTTCTTTTCGGTTGGCATTCCGGAAAGCATGCAGGCTTGGTCCGTCGTACACCCATTGAGATGAGTAAGTACAACATATATGTTTACAATATGATTTCTTCCCAGTTGGCGTTACGGCAAGTCCGTATGTCAGCTTGGTCCGTCGTACAACTGCGGAGATGATTACAAATGCCACAATTTAGACTTGTAAGTTTATTGGAGCGACATTTTTTTTTGAGTCTCAGTTTATACTCATGAGGATATGTTTGATGATTTTCTTTTTGCATCACAGTTTATACTAGTAAGTCGTTGGAGTAATTATTTTGTGTGCCCCAGTTTAAAATCGTGAGGGTATGGAGTATATATTTTTTCTTATGTGCCCCAGTTTAGACTCGTAAGGGTAGGGAGTATATATTTTTTTCTTATGTGTGCCCCAGTTTAGACTCGTGAGGGTATGGAGTGTCTATTTAGTATGATTTATTTTGCATGATGTCAATGGTTTATATTCTCGAACACCAGGGTGATTTCAGTCAGAGGCTAGCTACTTTTACTCAGCAACCTCTGGCAAGTAACATTTGTTTTTAGTGACATCTTTCAAAAGATGCCATATGATACACAGTTTGGGATAAATGACACCCTAGTTTATACTTATGAGGGTGTGGAGTATTTTTTTCTGCATCAGAGTTTATTCTCATAAGTCGTTGGAGTTTTTTTTGTCTTCCCTAGTTTATACTCATGAGAATGTGGAGTAGATATATTTTTTGGGGTGCCCCAGTTTAGACTCGTGGGGGTATGGAGTATGTTTAGTGAATTTTTTTTGCATCATAGTTTATACTCGTAAGTCGTTGGAGTAATTAATTGTTTTGTGCCCCAGTTTAGACTCCTGAGGGTATGGAGTATATATATTTTTTATGTGTGCCCTAGTTTAGACTCGTGAGGGTATGGAGTGTATTTTTTATGTGTGCCCCAGTTTAGACTCGTGAGGGTATGGAGTGTGTTTGATGATTTCTTTTCTTTGCATCACAGTTTATACTCATAAGTCGTTGGAGTAATTAATTGTTTTGTACCACAGTTTATACTCGTGAGGTATTGGAGTATTTTTATTTTATGTGCCTCAGTTTATACTCATGAGGGTATGGAGTAAGTTTGATGATTTTTTTTTGCATCACAGTTTATACTCGTAAGTCGTTGGAGTAAAAAAAATGTGTGCCCCAGTTTAAACTTATAAGGGCGTGGAGTACATTTGATAATTCTTTTTTTCCATCACAGTTTAGACTCGTAAGTTGTTGGAGTAATTTTTTTGTCACAATATTTTTAAATTAAGTGCACAGTAACAACTAATGTGGCAATGTTCGTATTGCAAGCATTAGTGCAAAATCTATATCATTTCTATTCAGATTTCACTCGTCTCCTACAAGGAAAAAATTGTGATGAGTCAAGAACGTTTGTTTCCTTGCATCATCATATTAAAAATGCACCCTGTGAAATAGGCATAACCATAATATAAAGAAACGACGGTCATGTACATCCTTTTTTTATAAAGACTAAAGAACATTTCCCTACATATTTCACCTAGGAATAAACCTTTCAACGAGTTCTAAGATAACCGGTTATGTTGGAATGTCGCCTGTAAACCTCGAAGCTCGCATAGGCATCCAAGCATGCATACTTGATCTGGTCATGGTCCAGGTTGGACTTCTCCCATTGACTGACAGTGATGCTCTTGTCCTTGTTAAGACTTATGTTTGCAACCTTCTTTGCTAGCTTCTCTAATGAAGCCAAATTGCTCGCTTTTGGTTAGGAACCTTGATACCCAGTCCCCGCACATCAACAGATTTTCGATACCCAAGTTATAGAACTTGAGTTTTTCTATGTCATTGCCAATGGCCGCACCCGCAAATTTTACTGTGTCATTGTCAAGGAAGTTGCGCAAAAGTGGAGGGATAAAACTCCTGGCCTGAGCCTGGTATAGCTGGTAAATTAGGCAATGCTTGCCCACACAAAGCTGCAAGACAGTAGCACGTTGTGGCTCTTGATTAGAGAGAGCAAGTTGTTGCTCAAGTGGAAGCTTCTTACGCTCTTTGATGTGGACATATCTAGTGTATTCACAGTCAAGGCCAACAACACGCCACTTGGCGTGATTAAGATACTTTTTCAACAACTGTTGGAGGGTTTCTAGTCACCGTAGTATGAATTCTTATACCACCCTTGCTGATATGAAAATGGCGGTCTGGATGGTTGTTTTCCACACTCTTGGGGAATTGGACACGGACTTTGCCGACCTTAATATTGTGAAGGTTGACATGGCAAACATTTCTTCGCTGAGGTTGAGGGCACATCGACTCAAAAGAAGTCAAATAGGAATCATATGCAACGGGTGTTGATGACGAGAAGGGACTTGACAATGTTGATGTTGGGTTCACATGACATGTTTCATAGCCATGGGAATTGGGGTGCTTTCTCTTGCATTCAAGGGGAAACTTGAGAACCATCTCAGAGCATTCTCCAATGGATTTATCGACCAGCGAAAGAATAGGCTCTGAAGGATCAACTTGAACTTTATTCTGAAGCTTTGACGTCCCTCCATGGAGAAACGATGAGGAGGGCAATATGATCATGTTGTTGCCTCCATTCATAGGTTTCTCATAGTGGAGTTTGTCCATTATCTTCCCTTTCCCTTCTTTGTCTACCCTCATACCTCCCCCAAACTTGAGTGGAGAAAATACTTCCATTCCTTGGTCATGTTCAGTTGGTGGTGCAGTCATATTATCCATACGCTGTTTTGTTGAAGTCGCACATGGACCAACTGGCACATCAAGCCAAATGTCTCCAATGCGGAGTCTCATTGACTGCGGCACCCGACATTCCATACCTTCAAACTTAAGAAAACCATATATTAGTTTTCTTCATCCTTTTTTCGTGTATACGTACATAATACTTTATGTTTCATGTACTATGGAAATTCATGTGTTGCAATCCTATGTTGGAATTCGAAGATGAGGGGAGAAATATGTCCCACTGGGCGTGCCAGAATCTGATGACGGGAAAATGGCGGGCGTGAAAATACGCGTCCACGTCATTGATACAGAGTGAATAATTTAAATGCATAAAATAAAATAGAATCAAACATTGCAGGTACATTATTTCCAGAACTCTTACATTTACATAAAAATTCTGTTAATTACATCTCCGAAGAGAAAACCCCTGATTAAGAATTCCAACATATCTATTACATAGGATTGCATCACATTCCTATTACAACATTCTACAAGAGAGATCCTCCTCATGATCGATTTACGAACTCCTGCTTGGTGAGCTTGAAGTTTGGTTCCATGCAAGTACTCCTCCATGATTTTATGTGTGATGTTTGGGAATATATTTCCTAGCATGCAACCATTTGTGTGTGTTCAACCTCATTTATATGCGGAATGCAGGTTGATTTTGGCTAGGCATAGTTTTATCCTACATTTGGCACATAGGATTTTTATATGACCTCTTTGGTTTTGGTGGCATGTATATATGTGACATGCCAATTTTAATAAGTTTTGCATCACCACATTACTACTATCGCCGCGCGACACCGATGTGGAGCCCGTGTGTAGCGTAATGGATTGAAGCTTTCTGACACAATCTTGATGCTTTTTTATGGTGCATGTGATATGTGCCGTATTTTGTTGACTCTGAGTCCGCCCAGTATCGAGCCTGACCTGAGTGAAGTTTGCTTATGATATTTTGTTTGTTTAAAGCCTATCTGGGCTACATGGAATATCCCTTATCATGTATTTTGCATGAATTTTGTATGCATATGTGGATGTGGAGTGAACCTATTTTTATTAAGTTCTGCTTTACGTGTATTACTACTAACACCGCGTAGCACTAAAAATATAATGCCCGCGTGCAGCGTAACCAAGTAAAGGTTTGTGGAGCAATTATGGTGTTGCATGAGTCGTATGACATCTATCATTTTTGTTTATGTTTGTACCTCACATGGTATTAGCACTAACTCCACATAGCGTCATTTCATTGGCGCTCGTGTGTAGCATAACCCACGTGAAGTAAGTTTGTGATATTCATTTGTGATGATGCTAATAGTTTAGGCTCTTATAGCATTAGAGCATGTTTGTAACATCTTTTATATGACTTTGGCCAAAATATGTAGCATGAATGTTTTATTTAGATTTATCTTACTTGTATTACTACTAACATCGCATAACACGAATATCGTGTCCGCGTGTAGCGTAACCAAGTAAAATTGGTTTATGACGTGCAATTTTGATGATGCTAATAGTTTAGGCTCTTATAGCGTTGGAGCATTTTTAATCCATATGAGGGATTGTCTTATGACATGTGGGTTATTTTCCTACATGCAATTGTATTATCACCAGTGTCCTGTAGTCTAAAACATATCATATATGAACATGTGACTAAGCAAAACTGGTTGAACATTTATATGATTTTGCATTTCAAGTGCATGAGAGTATTTATCAAGTTTCACTTCACGTGTATTAGTACTAGCAATATGTAGAAACATCGTGCCCATGTGTAGTATAACCAAATGAAGTATGGTAGTTTCTTCTTGCTTGTATTATCACCAACGTAGCACAATATGCTTGTAGTGTAACCAAACAGAAGTATATATTGATTTATGTTTCACATGGACATGATGAAGTATATGACAATTCTCAAAGCCTAGATATATGACCCTAAACTATGAAGAGCCAAAGTCATGTATATTGCGTTGTCATGGCTTTGTTTCACATGGGTTTTCACTAGTACAAAATCCGAGCGTATAATGCTACTTCTTGAGACTAATGAACATATAGACGCATGCTCCAAGTTTACACCCTGTACTGATGCATTTAGGGGTCTAGCCAGACTATAAATTATATGGAAGGAGCATGTGTGAATTTCCAACAAAATATGACCTTATGAAACCAAATCAATATGAGCTTTATTTCTATTTCTATCCTTGATCTGTATCAACATGGGATGCAAGATCACCATGGGACCAAATCAAGATGGACATATTTTTATTCTTGAATTGTATCAACATGGGATGAAAGATCACCATGAGACCAAAACAAGATGAGCATAATTTTTGGGTCTTGACTTGTATCAACATGGAGATGCAAGATCACTGTGAGACCAAAACAAGAAGAGTTTTAGTTGCATCGTGTGCACTTAGTTTGCATCATTATAGGATAGAGGAGTGATATATGACCACTAGGCATGTCATGCATTATCTTGATTTGTATCAGCATGGGATCAAGATCACCATGAGACCGAATCAAGCACAAATTACTTGGGTAGCACCAAACATATATGAGGTGTCCGGTGAAAGAGAAGGATCATCAATGTGTATATTTTAACCTTGAATTGTATCAACATGGGATGCAAGATCACCATGAGACCAAAACAAGACGAAACATCATTTTTATTCTTGAATTGTATCAACATGAGATGCATGATCCCACGAGACCAAAACAAGATGAACATCATTTAACCATGGTTTGTATCAACAAGAGATGCTAGATCCCATGAGACCAAACTAGATGTGCTATGTGAAGTAAAGTAGAACACCCATACTATTTGAGGCATATGATTCAACAGGATATGTTAAGAATGGAGCCAGGAGGTTGCCTTGAACTCTCACCTTGCCTTGGATGTGGTCACATATGTGTAATGTGGTGATGTAGATGAGCAGCCGCCCGATAGAGCAGCTCGTGGGCGATGCAGATGGTGAGCAGCCGGCGATGAATGGCGCGACGACGATCGATCGGCGATGTGTGTGGCTAACAACGGCGGCGCCACGGCGGCGGCGGCGACGGCGAGCAGCCAGCAGCGAGATGAACGGCCGGAGGCGACGACGGGACGAAACGGCGGCGGCGGCGTTGCAGCGTATGTATGTGCGTGAGTGATAGATGGATGGGTCCTCGAGCAAGCAATGGATGGATCGATGATGAACGAGCAGCCTTTGCAACGTTGTGTGATGGCCTTTATATAGGAGGCCAGCGATGGATATTTCGAGACCAACACACACACGCCCTAGAGATCGTGTGTAGAAACGTGGGCGTAGTGGCTGATTGCAGGCCAAGTTTCTTTGATGGTCTTCTTATACGCGCGCCTGAGTGATCGAAGGCGGGCGTGGCCATCCACACGCTTGCATGGGCTTTGACCACTAATCCATATCTATTTGATCTAAGTTGGGCTTTTAGTTCTCTTTGCATGTGTTATATCTGGGGACATTCGTATGCGTTTGGGCCATAGGCTGGCTAATCACTCCATTACTTCTTAATCTTGCCGCATAATTAATCTAGGCATAACACATGCATGCACGTAGCAGCTCGTACATGCACCCATGCATGTGCGTATCTATTTCGTACAATTGCACTTGGTCAGATTTAGACTGTGGAGAAGCATTTTTTCACTGATATATAATTCATGACGACTTGCCCTTTTTTATACATCGTCGCTGTTATGTCATTTTACGCGAACATTATTGTGCTAATACTTTTTTAGCGATGATGAATAATGCTCATAAGTATGATATAGCATTTTGGCAATATTAGCGTCGTCTATGAAACTTTGAATTTGTGTCGACGTTGGAATTTCACGGTTGATGATGGTGTATGTGTATTGAAGTCATGTGTCCTCTAATTTATGCGACAATATTGTTCCATCTTTTTTATTTCCGGGTCTGTTGTTTTACATTGAGCGCGTCATGGAGTTCATCATGATATTTTTTTATCCGCGTATTCGGCAACTCAGTATTTTTTATGTTATGTAAGTGATTTTATTTTAATAATATCTAAGCACCGTGTTTCACTTTGGCCGAAATCGGTGTCAACAGTCATCGAAGTCAGAGCCGACCTGGAAGAACATCCATGAAGGAGCCATACTATTTCACAATATGTGTTTATTTGTGATTGTGATGCTTCTTTGTTTCTATGCATGTTAGAGTGGTAGGAAGATCCCTCATGAATATCAAGCGAATTTCCATCCCTGATGTTGCACCTTTGCATGTCAAGTACGTCTAGTAGTGGGCTCATAAAATTGGGGTGCTGCTGGGTGTCCTTGAACTGAAGGGTTCGTGTCGGACACGGACATGCACCGCATCAGGTTAACTTCCAAGGCTATCAAAACGGTTTTGGGCCTTGTGGCAAAGAAGGTTGGGAGCCGGGGTATGAGATACCTTCCCGACCGACAGGAGTCGTATAGAGATACGATTAGCAAGGAGTTGCTTACCGGATAGGTATGTTGGCTAGCAGTGATGCTAAAGCTCACTAGTCGCATGTGCTAGTCGGATCCTGAATCACTGGGAGTTTGCGGAGGGATGCTGACTTCAGTGGGAGTATTTCTGTTTAGGCTTGAATTACTCTACATAAACACATTGCTTAGTTCTTGCATATTTTTCTGTTGTAGATCAATGGCACCACCTGCTCAACCCAACTTTGCATTGAAATCAATTCTGGAAAAGGATAAACTGAATGGAACAAACTTGACCACCTGGTATAGAAATCTAAGAATTGTTCTCAAGCATGATAAAAAGGAACATGTTCTAGAGGATCCACTTCCAAAGGAACCTGCCGATAATGCTAATACCACAACCAGGAATGCCTACCAGAAACTCGTTGATGAATCAAATGAGATCAGCTACCTCATGCTGGCTTGTATGGAGCCCAATTTGCAGCAGCATTTCGAAGATGTTGGGGCTTTCGATATGATCGAGAGTCTCAAGAGCATGTTTCACGTGCAGGCTAGGACTGAAAGGTTCAATGTCTGGCGATCCTTGATGGATTGTAAGCTGAAGGAAGGTGATCCACTGAGCCTGCATGTGATGAAGATGATCGGACATATGCAAGCTTTGGATTGGTTGGGCTTCCCGCTCTTGGATGAGCTGGCTACAGATGTAGTTCTGGGTTCTCTTCCGCCTAGCTATGGGACATTCATCTCGAACTATCATATGCATGGCATGGATAAGAAGCTCACTGAATTGCATGGGATGCTCAAAGTGTCAGAGCATGATATTAAGAAAGGCACGCATCAAGTGTTGATGGTGCAGAAATCGGCTAAGTTCAAGAAGAGTTGGTCCAAGAAAAAGGCTAAGGCAAAGGGCACGGAGACGGTAACTTTCGCCGCTGCACCGAAGTCTGGATGGACTCGAAGACCGTTTGCTATCACTGCAAGGAGACCGGTCACTAGAAAAGGAACTGTAGCAAGTGGCTTGCAGAGCATGGCAGGAAGGCCGGAAATGCTTCTTCGAGCAAAGGTGCACCTGTTGCATATCTTATAGACATTTACCTTGCTGACATACCTAGTAGCTCTTGGGTATTTGATGCCGGATCGGTTGTTCATGTTTGCAACTCGATGCAGGGGCTGGTAAGAACTAGGCGTGTGGCACATGGGGATATTAACATCAGGGTTGGCAACAAAGCAAGACTTGTTGCATTGGAGGTCGGCACGATGCAGCTCCAGCTTCCTTCTGGATTTATTTTGGAATTGAATAATTGTTATTACATTCCTGCACTTAGTCGGAACATTATTTCTGCCTCATGTTTGATGAGTCAGGGTTATGAATTCAATTTAAAGGACAATGGTTGTTTGTTTTATTTGAATGGTATGTTCCACGGCTATGCACCCATTGTTGATGGGCTATTTATATTGAATCTGGAACAGGAACCGGTCTATAATGTGAATGTCAAGAGGCATAAGCCTAATGAGATAAATTCAACATACTTCTGGCATTTCCAGCTTGGACACATTAGTCTGAAACGCATGAAGAAGCTCCATGATGATGGGCTCCTAACTTCGTCCGACTTTAGGTTATTCGAGACATGTGAATCATGCTTGCTCAGCAAGATGACTAAGTCTCCTTTCACAAAGAGTTCTGAGAGGGCGTCTGAGCTGTTGGAGCTTATACACGGTGATGTGTGTGGTCCAATGAGCACAACTGCCAGAGGTGGCTATTAATACTTCGTAACTTTTACCGATGATTTGAGTAGATATGGATATATCTATTTGATGAGGCACAAGTCGGAAACCTTTGAAAAGTTCAAAGAGTTTCAGAACGAGGTTGAGAATCAGCTCGGCAAGACTAAAAATCTTCTACGATCTGATCGTGGAGGTGAGTACATGAGCGAAGAGTTTGATGATCATCTGAAAATCCGAGGTATAGTACCTCAGCTCACACCTCCAGGTATGCCACAAAGAAATGATGTGTCAGAACAGAGGAATAGGATCTTGTTGGACATGGTCCGGTCAATGACGAGCAAATCGGATTTACCCTTGTCATTCTGGGGATACGCTCTAGAAACTGCAGCTTTCACACTTAACAGGGTACCATCAAAATCCGTAGACAAGACACCGCATGAGATGTGGACCGGGAAGAGTCCCAGTTTGTCTTTTCTAAAGATTTGTGGTTGTGAAGCATTGTCAAGCGACTTATGTCAGACAAGCTTACACCCAAGTTGGATAAGTGCATATTCGTGGGATATCCGAGGGAAACCTTGGGATATAGCTTCTACAACCGGGAAGAGAACAAAGTGTTTGTTGCTCGGAGCAGGGTTTTCCTTGAGAAAGAGTTTCTCAATTGGGAGGTCAGTGGGAGGACGGTCCGACTCAAAGAAATTCAAGGACCATTCGGGGGCGGCTCAGTTGGTGATGAGATCATACCGGAGTCAGTCAGGGAACCCGTAGTGGTAGCGGCACCGGAACCACAGAGGTTGGAAAGATTGCGCAGAGTGCGTGATGTATTGTTGCTAGAAAGCAACGAGCCGACCACATATGCGGAAGCGATGGTGAGCCTAGATTCCGAGGCATGGCTGGAGGCCATGAGATCCGAGTTAAAGTTCATGATGAGAATCAAGTCTGGGACTTGGTTGATCCGCCGCCTGGCATAACAACCATTGGTTGCAAATGGGTCTTTAAGAAGAAAACCGATGTGGATGGAAATGTTCAGATCCACAAAGCTCAGCTTGTTGCTAAGGGTTATGGACAAGTTCAAGGAATTGACTACGACGAGACTTACTCGCCGGTAGCAATGGTGAAGTCGGTGAGGATCGTACTAGCTATAGTTGCATATTTCGATTACGAGATATGGCAGATGGATGTCAAGACGGCTTTCCTTCACGGAAATTTAACCGAGGATGTGTATATGATATAGCCCGAGGGTTTTGTCGATCAGACTAGCGCTAGTAAGGTATGCAAGCTCAAGAGATCCATTTATGGGTTGAGGCAAGCATCTCGGAGCTAGAATATTCGTTTTGATGAGGTCGTCACTGGTCTCGGTTTCATCAAAAGCAAAGAGCGTGCTTGTTTATACAAGAAGTTAAGTGGGAGCTTGATAGTGTTTTTGATCTTGTATGTGGATGACATATTGTTGATCGGAAACGATGTTTCGATGCTAAACTCGGTCAAGGAGTCATTGGATGGCAAGTTTTGGATGAAGGACCTTGGTGAGGCAGTCTATATTTTAGGCATTAAGATCTATAGAGATAGATCAAGGAGGCTGCTCGGCTTAAGCCAGAGCACGTACATAGATAAAGTGTTGAAGCCGTTCAACATGAGTGAGGCGAATAAAGGGTTCTTGCCCCTCTCACATGGTATAAGGCTAAGCGAGACTCAGAGTCCTTCGACATCTGATGAGCGAAGTAGGATGCGTAGGATTCCATATGCCTTGGTAATCGGATCCATCATGTATGCCATGATATGTACAAGGCCAGATGTTGCTTTTGTCATAAGCCTAACAAGTAGATACCAGGCCAACCCAGGTGAGAGTCATTGGGCAGCGCTAAGACTATTTTGAAGTACCTGAAAAGGACTAAAGAGATGTTCCTAGTTTATGAAGATGTTCGTCGTAAGGGGTTACACTGATGCTAGTTTTCAAACCGACAGAGATGATTGTCGATCACAATATGGATTCGTGTACGTCATGAACGGAGGAGCAGTGAGCTGGATGAGTTCCAAGCAATATACGGTGGCTGATTCTACCACAGAAGCCGAATACATTGCAGCTTGTGAAGCTGCAAAGGAAGGTGTTTGGATCCAAAACTTTCTGGATGATCTTGGTATTTTCCTAGCCTTGGTAAAAACGTTGGACCTTTATTGTGATAATTCTGGTGCCATCGCACAAGCCAAGGAGCCAAGGAATCACCACAAGCTCAGACACATAGATCGGAAATATCACCTGATACAAAAGATCGTAAAGAATGGTGATGTAGAGTTATGCAAAATTCACACGGATGCAAATGTTGCAGACCCATTGACGAAGCCGCTTCCACAACCCAAGCATGAGGGGCACGTTAGAGCTATGGGAATACGATGTCTATTTGATTGACTCTAGTGCAAGTGGGAGACTGTTGGAGATATGCCCTAGAGGCAATCATGTATGATGATTTCTATGTGTTTATGAATAAAGATAGTCCTTGGATGTAATCAATGATACTTGTTGGCAAGTACATGACTTGTCTGTGAGATCTTGTGTTGTATGATACATCCTAAATTGTCCCTAGTCGCAAGTGACGTGCGGGCACACGTCGGACTAGACTAGCATATGACACGATGGATGGCTCAGTCTCACTAGCCATGGAGCACTGGATGCTAACCGGATAATATGGACTCGGAAGGATCTGGTCGGATTTGACGTAGTCAAATCTGAGTCGAGATAAGATCTGAGTCGGACAGACACAACTATGAGACACAACGATATGTCATCTGTGAGTCTCTAGTACAACATACGTTCTATGTCCTAAGACCTGAGCTGACGCATGTACTCAGGATGGTGACAGACTTGCTTTGGGCCGACCAAATGCTACTCCGTGATTGGGTAGTTACAAAGGTAGGTTTCGGGTTTGTCCAATCCCATGTTGCGAGACATGGGCGAGCAAGATGGGATTTTCCCCTCCGATCAGGAGAGATATACTCTGGGCCCATCGTGTGATCCAACCAGGATAAGCATGGCCATGTGACAAGGATTATGAGATAATCCAGTTTGTGGTTGGTTTCACTGGAACGAGAAAGAGGTCGAACTAGCACAAGGATGACAGTCTCGCCTTCAGCCCGACAACATATATTGTGAGGCAAAGGGAACAGAAGTGTGATATGTTGTACAGGTTTGCCTAACCAACTTCATAGTCTACTTGGTGGTCGGCACGCCTTGCTAGAGGCCGCTACCAACCGTGCAGGTCGGAGGTGATCCGAACTGTGACCAAGCTGACTTGAACCTAAGGGGTCACGCGCTTAAGGGAAGGAACCTATGGGGTCGGTTCGGAGGACACTGGTCGGATGTGATCCGAGCTGGACTTGGAATGCGACCGAGTAGACTTTGGGCTTTAGGATCCGTGCAAGGCCCAAGTGTTGAGCCCGCGACGGATGCCTATAAATAGTGGAGGTGTGGCACACTTATTCAGTTGATCGCTTCGGTGCTGTCACTAGGGTTTGCATGTGTTTCAAATAGCCATCTCCACTCGCCGCCGGTTGTGTGATTGGACCTTGCACTCTACCGCACGACGTTCCTCTTGCACGCGTGGATACCATTAGAGGCGGTGCACTTGCGCCGCTCTGGCGAACCTGTTCGTGGGTTCTGATCGGCTACATGGGAGACCAGCAAGGAAGAGACGACTCTGGGAACGCGTTGCCCCAACTCTACTTCCACTGTACGGCACTGCGCATCTAGTGGTAACAATCTGTGATCCATCTCCCGTAGCATGTTCTTGGTTGTTCTGCGCGTAGGAAATTTTAATTTGCAGTCAACGCACCCTACTGTAGATCCCAACAGGGCCACAGTCCCCGTCCCATCTGCGGTGGGGGCGACGGCTGCCCCACCCGTGGTGGTCGCGCCGCTCGCAGCGCCCACTCTGCTCATCGTGGTCCCAACGCCTGCGGCGCCCACTGCTGCAGGCAAAGAAGCCTTCGAAGTGAAAGGGTGCACCGTCGCATCACTCTTCTTCTTGGGAGGCATTGGCGATGTAGAAGATGACGAAAATCAATGAGCTGACCGCTGTCTTAGATTCACACAAGCGAAGTCCCCTAGCTGGCACGCCAAAGATGTCATGGCGGACCACGATCACCTATGGGACCGAGAGGCCCTTTTGTGGTTCGAAGAGGGACGACTGCATTGCACGAGCGGAGGCAGTAAGGCAACACAGGAACCACAGCTCTCTTTTACCCAGGTTTGGGCCACTTTGCAGCGTAACACCCTACTCCTGCTTTGGTGGATTGATCTAGAGGAAAACAAAGACACGGAGCGCCCAAGCCTGGCAAGGGTGCCTCGGGGGAGCAGCTACGCGCGTACAAATGTTACAGGATCAAAGATTCGAACCCTTTGCTAGGTTGCCTTGGGCCTCCTTTTATAGCTGAAGGGGCAACCTGATGCGGAGCATCCCACGATCTTCCCCATGGATGCATCTACACCTCCTACAACACCACTTGGACCAATGACCAGAGCACGTTTAAGAGCTCTCAAAACCGAGGTGACATCACTCCTCTCACAACTCCCTTTCGAATCACACGAGACATGGCTACTACCTCAAACGGAGACGCTTTGCATACTCAGGTACCAAGGAGTTAGCCATGGAGAAGCTAGGAAGCAAGGAGAATTGGAATCGAAAGACATACCTGAAGACGGAGAGGAAAACAACCAAGTCCTAGGCTGGCTGGACGATCCGGACGAGGGCCTGAACGATTCGGACAGAGCCCGGAGGATCCGGCTAACTCGCCCCACGACACCCGAAGCTAGACCCAGAAGCCGGATGATACGTCTCCAACGTATCTATAATTTTTGATTGTTCCATGCTATTATACTACCCATTTTGGATGTTTATGGGCTTTATTTTACACATTTATATCATTTTTGGGACTAACCTACTAACCGGAGGCCCAGCCCATATTACTATTTTTTTTGCCTATTTCAGTATTTCAAAGAAAAGGAATATCAAACGGAGTCCAAACGGAATGAAACCTTCGGGTGCGTGATTTTTGGAACGAACGTGATCTAGAGGACTTGGAGTGCAAGTCAAGAAGCAGCCGAGGCTCCCATGAGATAGGAGGCCGCGCCCCCCCCCCCCCCTGTAGGGCGCGCCCCCTGTCTCGTGGGCCCCTCGGTCGGCCACCGACGTACTTCTTCCTCCTATATATACCTACGTACCTTGAAAACATCCAGGAGCACCACGAAACACAATTTCGACCACCGTAACCTTCTGTATTCGCGAGATCTCATCTTGGAGCCTTCGTCGGCACTTTGCCGGAGGGGGAATCGACCACGGAGGGCTTCTACATCAACATCCTTGCCCCTCTGATGAGTTGTGAGTAGTTTACCACAGACCTACGGGTCCATAGTTATTAGCTAGATGGCTTCTTCTCTCTTTTTGAATCTCAATACAATGTTCTCCCCCTCTCTTGTGGACATCTATTCGATGTAAACTATTTTTGCGGTGTGTTTGTCGAGATCCGATGAATTGTGGGTTTATGATCAAGTTTACCTATGAATAATATTTGAATCTTCTCTGAATTCTTTTATGTATGATTGAGTTATCTTTGCAAGTCTCTTCGAATTATCAGTTCGGTTTGGCCTACTAGATTGATCTTTCTTGCCATGGGAGAATTGCTTAGCTTTGGGTTCAATCTTGCAAAGTGTCCTTACCAAAGGATGTAAAGGGTTGCAAGGCACGATTGTATTGTTGCCATCGAGGATAACAAGATGGGGTTTATATCATATTGCTTGAGTTTATCCCTCTACATCATGTCATCTTGCTTAATGCATTACTCTGTTCTTATGAACTTAATACTCTAGATGTAGGCAGGAGTCGGTCGATGTGGGGAGTAATAGTAGTAGATGCAGGCAGGAGTCGGTCTACTTGTTATGGATGTGATGCCTATATACATGATCATGCCTAGATAATCTCATAACTATGCGCTTTTTTATCAATTGCTCGACAGTAATTTGTTCACCCACCGTAATACTTATGCTATCTTGAGAGAAGCCTCTAGTGAAACCTATGGCCCCCGGGTCTATCTCTTATCATATTTGCTTTCAATCTACTTTTATTTGCATCTTTACTTTTTGCATCTATATTATAAAATACCAAAAATATATTTATCTTATCTTACTATCTTTATTAGAAATCACTTTCGCAAGTGGCCGTGAAGGGATTGACAACCCCTTTATCGCACTGGTTGTGAGTTCTCAATTTGTTTGTGTAGGTGTGTGGGACTTTTGACGAGCCTCCTACTGGATTGATACCTTGGTTCTCAAAAATTGAGGGAAATACTTACGCTACTATTGCTGCATCGCCCTCTCCTCTTCGAGGAAAACCAACGCAAGCTCAAGACGTAGCAAGAAGGATTTCTGGCGCCTTTGCCGGGGAGGTCTTCGCTCAAGTCAAGACATACCAAGTACCCATCACAAACCCATCTCCCTCGCATTTACATTATTTGCCATTTGCCTCTCGTTTTCCTCTCCCCCACTTCACCCTTGCTGTTTTATTCGCCCTCTCTTTCCCAATCTCCTCCTCTCTTTTGCTTGCCCTTTCGTTTGCTCATTTGGTTGGAATAGATGCTTATTTATTGCTAAACAGAGAACCTAAGATCTATGGATCCTCATCCGCTTGCTAATCTTTTTAAGAGATCCAATTATGATGAACCAATTGCTAGTGAGTTTTGTGCACTAGATTATCTTTATGAAGCTTTGCTCAAAATTTGTGAATCTGAAAACTATGATGAAGAAATTTATGAACAGATTCACGATAACTCCTTGAATAAAAAGCATGATTGCACTGATTTTCCAATAAATTCTCTTGATGTCAATTCTGCTAATAATATGCAAAACCCTAAGCTTGGGGATGCTAGTTTTGCTATGTCTACTACTTGTTTCAGTGATCATGATTGGGGTGATTCTTCTTATAACCTTGAAAATTTATTTAACCCTCATGATGAATATGAGATTGATAATAGTGTTTGCAATATTATTAAAAGTGGGTTTGGAAGAGTGTCAACTTTAGATCCCACATATTTGGATTTTGATCAATCTCATGAAATTTTAGATAAAAGTGGGTTTGGAGAGTTCATGACTTTAGTTAATGTTAATCCCACTATCTTGGAAGAGTGTAAACTTTGCATGCATGTGGATCGTGTTGAGAATATATTATGAGATAGCTATTTTTGTTGAATTTTCCTATGATCCTACATGTAATTATTATGAGAGAGGAAAATATGGTCGTAGAAATTTTTATCTTACTAAATTACCTCTCGTCATGTTGAGATTGCTATCGTCTCTTTCTTCTTCCTTGCATATGCTAGTTTTCGCTTGCCTTGCAAATTTGTTTGCTTATAATATGCCTATGCATAGGAAGTATGTTAGACTTAGATGTGTTTGTCACATGTTTCATGATGCTCTCTTTGCGCTTCAATTCTTGTCTTTCATGTGAGCATCATTAAAATTATCAATGCCTAGCTAAAAGGCTTTAAAGAAAAGCGCTAGTTGGGAGACAACCCAATATTTTTCCTTGCTATTATTTAATAAACCTTGCATCTACCTTCTGTTTAGATGTGTTTTTATCTTTTAATTAGTGTTTATGCCAAGTAGAACATATAGGATAACCTACGATGATAGTTGACTTGATTCTGCTGAAAAACAGAAATTTGCGCGCACGAATATAATTTTGTTAAATCACAGGAACGTGATTTTGCGTTGATTCTTTTTGCTGCTGTTCAATAAACAACTTGTCCAGGACTTCCTATTTTGGTAGGATTTTTAGAGTTCCAGAAGTTTGCGTTAGTTACATATTACTACAGAATGTTCTGTTTTTTGACAGATTCTGCTTTTCGTGTGTTGTTTGCTTATTTTGATGCATCTATGGCTAGTAAAATAGTTTATAAACCATAGAGAAGTTGTAATACAGTAGGTTTAACACCAAAATAAATAAAGAATGAGTTCATTATAGTAACTTATGTGGTGGTTTTGTTTTCTTTCACTAACGGAGCTTATAAGATTTCCTGTTGAGTTTTGTGTTGTGAAGTTTTCAAGTTTTGGGTAAAGCTTTTATGGACTATGGAATAAAGAGTGGCAAGAGCCTAAGCTTGGGGATGCTTATGGCACCCCAAGATATTCAAGGATAGCCAAAAGCCTAAGCTTGGGGATGCCCCGGGAAGGCATCCCCTCTTTCGTCTTTGTTCATTGGTAACTTTACTTGGAGCTATATTTTTATTTGCCACATGATATGTGTTTTGCTTGGAGCGTCGTGTATTATATTAGTCTTTGCTTTTTAGTTTACCACAATAATACTTGCTGTACACACCTTTTTGGAGAAGCCTATTTGATTAGAATTTTCTAGAATACTCTATGTGCTTCACTTATATCTTTTGAGCTTGATAGTTTTTGTTGTAGTGTTTCACTTATATCTTTTAGAGAACGGTGGTGTCTTAATTTTGAAGAAATTACTAGTCTCTCATGCTTCACTTATATTATTTTGAGAGTCTTTTAGAACAGCATGGTATTTGCTATGGTCATAAAGTTGGTCCTAGAATGATGAGCATCCAAGTTGGGTATAGTAAAAACTATCATAGAAAGTGAATGGGATGCTATGATCAATTTGATACTTGATAATTGTTTTGAGATATGAATGTAGTGATATTAAAGTCATGCTAGTTGGGTGATTATGAGTTTAAAGAATGCTTGTGTTGAAGTTTGTGATTCCCGTAGCATGAACGTATGGTGAACCGCTTTGTGATGAAGTTGGAGCACAATTTTGTTTATTGATTGTCTTCCTTATGAGTGGCGGTCGGGGACGAGCGATGGTCTTTTCCTACCAATCTATCCCCCTAGGAGCATGCGCGTAGTGCTTTGGTTTTTGATGACTTCTAAATTTTTGCAACAAGTATATGAGTTCTTTTGATTAATGTTGAGTCCATTGATTATACGCACCCTTTCACCCTTCCACCATTGCTAGCCTCTCTTGTACCGTGCAACTTTTGCTGGTACCATGCACCCACCATACTCCTTCCTCAAAACAGCCACCATACCTACCTATTATGGCATTTCCATAGCCATTCCGAGATATATTGCCATGCAACTTTCCACCGTTCCGTTCATATGACACGCATTACTTTTGTCATATTGCTCTTTGCATGATCATGTAGTTGACATTGTATTTGTGGCAAGGTCACTTTCATAATTTTCATACATGTCACTCTTGATTCATTGCATATCCCGGTACACCGCTGGAGGCATTCATATAGAGTCATATCTTGTTCTAGCTTTGAGTTGTAATTCTTGAGTTGTAAATCCATAAAAGTGTGATGATATTCATTATTAGAGCATTGTCCTAGTGAGGAAAGGATGACGAAGACTATGATTCCCCCACAAGTCGGGATGAGACTTCGGACTTTACAAAAAGAAAAAAAAAGAGAAAGGCCAAAAAGAAAAAAAGAAGGCCAAAGAAAAAAAATAAAGAAAATAAAATAAAATGAGAGAAAAAGAGAGAAGGGACAATGCTACTATCTCTTTTTCCACACTTGTGCTTCAAAATAGCACCATGATCTTCATGATAGAGAGTCATATGTTTTCACTTTCATATACTAGTGGGAATTTTTCATTATAGAACTTGGCTTGTATATTCCAATGATGGGCTTCCTCAAAAATGCACTAGGCCTTCGTGAGCAAGCGAGTTGGATGCACACCCACTTAGTTTCTTTTGTTGAGCTTTCACATATTTATAGCTCTAGTGCATCCGTTGCATGGCAATCCCTACTCACTCACATTGATATCTATTAATGGGCATCTCCATAGCCCGTTGATACGCCTAGTTGATGTGAGACTATCTTCTCCTTTTTGTGTTCTCCACAACCACCATTCTATTCCACTTATAGTGCTATGTCCATGGCTCACGCTCATGTATTGCGTGAAAGTTGAAAGAGTTTGAGATTATTAAAGTATGAAACAATTGCTTGGCTTGTCATCGGGGTTGTGCGTGATTAAATACTTTGTGTGATGAAGATAGAGCAACAGCCAGACTATATGATTTTGTAGGCATAACTTTCTTTAGCCATGTTATTTTGAGAAGACATGATTACTTTGATTATTATGCTTGAAGTATTACTATTTCTTATGTCAATATGAAATTTTATTTTGTATCATTTGGATCTGAACATTCATGCCACAATAAAGAAAATTACATTATAAATTATGCTAGTTAGCATTCCACATCAAAAATTCTCTTTTTATCATTTACCTACTCGAGAACGAGCAGGAATTAAGCTTGGGGATGCATGATATGTCTCCAACGTATCTATAATTTTTGATTGTTCCATGCTATTATATTACCCCTTTTGGATGTTTATGGGCTTTATTTTACACATTTATATCATTTTTGGGACTAACCTACTAACCGGAGGCCCAACCCATATTGCTGTTTTTTTGCCTATTTCAGTATTTTGAAGAAAAGGAATGTCAAACGGAGTCCAAACGGAATGAAACCTTCGGGAGCATGATTTTTAGAACGAACATGATCCAAAGGACTTGGAGTGCAAGTCAAGAAGCAGCTGAGGCTCCCACGAGATAGGAGGCCGCGCCCCCCCTGTAGGGCGCGCCCCTGTCTTGTGGGCCCCTCGGGCGGCCACCAACGTACTTCTTCCTCCTATATATACCTACGTACCCCGAAAACATCCACGTGCACCACAAAACACAATTTCCACCACCGTAACCTTCTGTATTCGCGAGATCTCATCTTGGAGCCTTCGCTGGCACTTTGCCGGAGGGGGAATCGACCATGGAGGGCTTCTACATCAACATCCTTGCCCCTCCGATGAGTTGTGAGTAGTTTACCATAGACCTACGGGTCCATAGTTATTAGCTAGATGGCTTCTTCTCTCTTTTTGGATCTCAATACAATGTTCTCCCCCTCTCTTGTGGACATCTATTCGATGTAAACTATTTTTGCGGTGTGTTTGTCGAGATCCGATGAATTGTGGGTTTATGATCAAGTTTACCTATGAATAATATTTGAATCTTCTCTGAATTCTTTTATGTATGATTGAGTTATCTTTGCAAGTCTCTTTGAATTATCAGTTTGGTTTGGCCTACTAGATTGATCTTTCTTGCCATGGGAGAAGTGCTTACCTTTGGGTTCAATCTTATGTGTCCTTACCCAAAGGATGTAAAGGGTTGCAAGGCACGATTGTATTGTTGCCATCGAGGATAACAAGATGGGGTTTATATCATATTGCTTGAGTTTATCCTCAACATCATGTCATCTTGCTTAATGCGTTTACTGTTCTTATGAACTTAATACTCTAGATGCAGGCAGAGTCGGTCGATGTGTGGAGTAATAGTAGTAGATGCAGGCAGGAGTCGGTCTACTTGTTATGGACGTGATGCCTATATACATGATCATGCCTAGATAATCTCATAACTATGCGCTTTTCTATCAATTGCTCGACAGTAATTTGTTCACCCACCGTAATACTTATGCTATCTTGAGAGAAGCCTCTAGTGAAACCTATGGCACCCGGGTTATTTATCTTATATTACTATCTTTATTAGAAATCACTTTCGCAAGTGGCCGTGAAGGGATTGACAACCCCTTTATCGCGTTGGTTGCGAGTTCTCTGTTTGTTTGTGCAGGTGCATGGGACTTTTGAGGAGCCTCCTACTGGATTGATACCTTGGTTCTCAAAAACTGAGAGAAATACTTATGCTACTATTGCTGCATCACCCTCTCCTCTTCGAGGAAAACCAACGCAAGCTCAAGGCGTAGCATCGGATTATCCAGACGAGCACCTGGATCATCCGGACACCAGCCAGACATCTGGACCCCCACCTGGACATCCGAGCCAACGCCGCCACTGCATGCATCATCAACTCATCCAGGCCAACAACCGGATCATCCGGACAGAGTCCGGATCATCCGACTCCCCACCCGGATCATCCGGACCCCGCTTGCGTGCACGTGTTGGGCTGAGGCCCATGTACCCCTTCATCCCCTTAGCCTATATATATGACTCCTCCACCTCTCTTCTAGGTTTAGCATTGTGATAGCTCATACTTTGAGATAGAGCCATGCTCATCCATCCGGATCTACTCCACCGCGAGGGACTGACACCTCTTTAGTGAAGATCCTCGTTGGATTCAAGACCTCTTCTAGGAGAAGACCCTCTTCAAGACCTCCTCTCGGAGAAGAACCGGTTACCTTATGTATCATCCTTTGTTGGATTCGGATCTTGTATCACTTTGTGTCTCGATGATCTAGCGCATGTGTGACTATATTCTTGTTGGTTGAGTGTTTTCTCGTGTTTTCCCCTCATTTCCCCTCTAGTGTTCTTTGTGTTCTTGGTAGGATTCCCTCCAAACATGAAAGATCGACCTCTAGGGTTCTACCATGCATCATCCTGGTATCATGAGCCACGTTGATCATGTTTTTGGAGCCCCTACCCTTTGTTTTCTAGCTTGATTTTGTTGATTTCGTCCTAAATCCGAAAATCCCCACCAAAAATAGCCCCCAATTTTTTTTGTGATTTGTTGGTTTTGATGATGTTTTGTTGATTTTGATCCGTGGATTCATTGTGTAACTAGTGGATCTTGCCTTTCCCCACCTTCTCACTCTCAAAATTCATCCAAAATCTTCGAATTTATCCCCGTTTTCGAGTTCATCCCGAGGAAATCCCGTGCGCAGTTGACCTGCCCGAATCATCCGGACCCTGACTCGGATCATCCGGACCCGCCCGGATCATCTGGCTCCTGGCCCAGATCATCCGTCTTCCTCTGCCGAAACTGCATTTTCTGTAGTTTTTGTCCATCGCCACCTACGCCTCCGCATACACCATTCCGACCACCACCACCTAAACTCCGCCAACCCCACGACATACCCCACCGTACCAACATTCGACTTTGGGTTCGAGAATTTGAGTTGTGGTTTCCATGTCCTATTGTGTTTCGGCTATATAGGTACGGCGCGACATCAACATCACCACCGCTCATCTTCGTCGACTACTCATCATCACTACGGACGGTAACCTCGACGAAATCTTTGTCTACGCCTTGCCATTGCATTGATAACCACCATAGCCTTACTTTTGCGTTGCTTACCCATCGAGACTAGCCTTTGAGTATTGCCCGCAATGTGACTTGTGCACATTAGTGATCATACTCTCCATAAGCATACATACCATATCATCGTGGTGCATATCTTGATATCATCTCTTGTGTCACAAAGTTGTCATCACATACATAATCGCTTGCATGAGAAAAGAGCTCAAAAGTGAAAGAGCCAAACAAGCTTTTAAGCAAAAGAGGAAGATAAGCAAAGAGCTTATAAGCAAGAACCATAGCATCATACTACATTAAGATTGTCATATCCGATCATATTGGATCATACCACCGAAATACCATACAAATAGCATACTTGGAATAGAAGTCATTGCATTTTTGCTTAGTAGCTTGTGCACAAGTTCCATATCCGCCTATTGTGCAATCGTGCTAGCGTCTCTCTAGTGTTGTGCAACAAGAGCATTTTCGTGGACTCCACATTTTGGATCATTTTTGGTTTGCACAATCCCACTTATCTATTTGCATGTGTGTTTCCGAGTACCACTACATGCTTGGTCTACTTGTTGCATTTGTGAATTTTTGAATCTTTTTCAACATCTTTGAGTCTGACTAACAATTGCATCAAATTTTGTGCCACCATCCTAACCGAGCTCCACCATAAGCTTTTACTTGTGTAGGTGTGAGAACCGACAAGAATTGGTACCAATTGTGCTATTTCCTTTTCCACATTTGAGTGATCATTGATCCATCTTCAACATCGGTCAAGGTACATTTGGTATAAGTTCTTCTCTTTCTCCCACTCACATAATTCCTTGGAATGATGGATAGGCCGAGTTCTTCTACCAACCCACTCTTCATCGAGCAAGACGACGACATGTCATCATACGTCACCAAGACCCACCTCTTTGGTGCACAACGAGCTTTGCATCAAGAGCAACAATTAATGAGCGGCCGCATCGACAACCTCGCCACCGACTTGCGACTCTCCGAGCAACGAACAAGAGACTACTTCGACAACAAGCTCGACGCTCACAAACAAGAGAACGATGCAAGAATGGGCGAGATTTGTGCCTTGTTGGTGAACCTCCATTCTTCCACTTCTTCATCCTCAAGACGGAGCCGTTCATGTCGACACACCAACGACACCTTCTCTGGCTCAAGTACACCGACATCAAACACTCTACGTCGAGCCGTGCTTCACGACTGTCAAGCATCTCGTAATCCTCTACATGGCAATCATACACAAGAGCAAGTCGACGAGCAAGCACATCGTCATCGTCAACACCAAGCTCCTCTTGCACAAGCTCAAGAACGACAACGCCAATGTCACCAAGAGGAAGAGCGAGCGTGACAACATTAAGATGAACAAGACACCGAGGCTCAGCATCTTCAACAACAACAACATGAAGCACAAGCTCTTGAGGCGCAACGTGCCCTTCAAGAATCAAGTCGAGCCATTGCCAAACGCAACCGCAATAGGTGCAATCAAGAGGAAGCACTTCGCGAAGAAATCCAAGAGCGGAACTACCAACCAAGAGTGCAACGTCAAGTTCCTCAACCTCCTCCACAACCTCGACAAGCTCCTCCACAATCTCAAGTTCAACAAGAGCAAGACGACTATGGACATCCTCCACACCAAGAGCAACATGAGGTTGATAATCCTCCACGTCAAGGGCATCATCATCACCCTCGACCCCAACACGATGAAGAGCAACACTACGGCAAGCTAAATTTCACCATGCCCAAGTTCAATGGAAGCAATGATCCCGAAGAGTACCTATCATGGGCATTGAAGGTCGAGAAAATCTTTCATTTGCACAACTATGAGGAAGAGAAGAAGATCGCTATGGCATCACTTGAGTTCCAAGACTATGTGCTCATATGATGGGAACAAGTCCTTGAGCGCCGTGAAGCAAGAGGTGAACCACCAATCTCCACTTGGGCTCAAATGAAAGATGTCATGCGAGCACATTTTGTGACCACCTACTACAACCGCGATCTCTTCAAGAAGCTCCAACTACTCAAGCAAGGAATAAAGAGTGTAGAAGAATACTACAAGGAAATGGAGATAGCCATGATAAGAGCCAATGTCACGAAAGATGATGAGCAAACTATGGCCCATTTCTTGAATGGCCTCAATCTTCCCATCAAGAAGATTGCCGACTTCCAACCCTACTCCAACCTCACTGAGCTCGTGCATCAAGCTACCAAAGCGGAACGTCAAGTGCAAGATGACTTCAAGTACGCCAAGTACTCGCCCAAGAGCTACGGCTTCTCCAACAACCAAGCTTCAACGACCCCTCCAACTTCTACCTCAACCAAGCCATCTACAAGCAATGGAGACAAGTCGAGTTACAAGAAAACTTCGACAACTTCAAGTCTTCCTCCTAATACAAGCAACTTCAAGCCACGCGCTTCATCATCTACTCCAACCGATGAGACCGTAAGACAAGCTCCTTCAAGTGTCTCACTTGCGGCGGCCGAGGCCACAAGTCCTTTGAGTGTACCAACAAGCGCACCATGATCCTCAACAACGACAGAACCTACGACTCCATGAGTGAAGAGGAGATGGAAGCCCTTGAGAAAGTGGCCATGCACCGGCGCGTGAATGAAGATGAAGATGATCAAGTCTTTTGTGATGAGGATTCGAGCCCCGCTTTCGTTGTCTCCAAAGTCTTCGTTCTTCAACATCAACAAGACGAAGACCAAAGATGCCACATATTCCACACAAAGGCCGGCATCAATGGAAGGTCCGTCAAGGTCATCATCGATGGAGGTAGTTGTCACAACTTGGCAAGTGAAGAACTATGTTCCAAGCTCCAATTGGTCAAGATGAAGCACCCGCACCCATACAAGGTCCAATGGCTAAGTGATTCTGGTACTATACAAATTGAGCATACGGTCAAAGTTTCCTTCAACATTGGAGCATATGAAGACACTTTGGAGTGTGATGTCGTCCCGATGTTCGTTTGCCACCTTCTTCTTGGTCGACCATGGCAATTTGACCGTGGCGTCATCCACAACGGGCGTACCAATCACTATAGCTTCAAGATGAAAGGGAAGGAGTATGTGCTACGACCTATGTCTCCAAGTCAAGTGATCGCCGACAAGCAAGCCGCCCATCGTGGAGAAAAGAGTGAGAGAGTGAACCACCTAAAAGAGAGTGAGCGCCACAAGCCAAAATCGAGTGCCTCCACGATGAGCGACAAGAAAAACTTAGTCCTATTTTCCACCAAAAGTGAGATGAAGTGTGTGAAAACCCATCGAGTGTTATGCACTTTGTCCTTGTGTGCAAAGACAAGGCATCAAAAACTAACACCTCTCATGATTTACCTTTAGTGTTGTCTTCTCTTTTGCAGGAATTCCAAGATGTTTTCCCCGATGAGCTACCTCCGGGTCTACCTCCACTACGAGGCATTGAGCACCGAATCGACCTCATCCCCGGAGCACCTCTACCTAACAAGGCTCCCTACTGCGACAATCCCGAAACTAAGGAGATCCAACAGCAAGTGCAACAACTAACCGACAACAGTCAAGTACGTGAAAGTTTGAGCCCTTGTGCCATTCCGGCCATACTTGTTCCAAAGAAATACGATACTTATAGAATGGTTTCCGATTGCCGTCCCATCAATGCTATCGCCGTTAGATATCACTATCCTATTCCACGCTTAGATGATATGCTTGATGAGCTTAGCGGAGCCACCATTTTCTCTAAGATTGATCTTAAGAGTGGCTACTATCAAATACGCATCCAAGAAGGCGATGAATGGAAAACCGCATTTAAGACCAAATTTGGCTTATATGAGTGGCTAGTTATGCCAATGAGTTTATCCGAAGCACCCGATACTTTCATGCGAGTCATGCACTTTGTTCTTCATCCCTATATTGGTGCATTTTTTGTGGTCTATTTTGATGATATCCTTGTCTTTAGCAAATCTCTCAAAGAGCATGTCACCCATCTTAGAACAGTGTTACAAACCCTTGGGAAAGAGTGCCTTTATGCTAGTGTGGAAAAATGCATTTTTGGTGTTGATAAGATTGTTTTCTTGGGTTTTATTGTGTCTTCTAAGGGTGTTCATGTAGATGAATCTAAGATCAATGCTATTAAAACTTGGCCCCAACCAACCAACTTGCAACAAGTGCGTAGTTTTTCTTGGTTTAGCCAGTTTCTATCGTCGCTTTGTGAAGGATTTTAGCACCATTGCTTCTCCTTTACACTCCTTGAGTAAGAAAAATGCGCCATTTGTTTGGGGACCATCCCAAGATACCGCATTTAATGAGCTTAAGAATTTGCTTGCTCATGCTCCCGTGCTTGCTTTACCCAACTTTGACAAACCCTTTGTGATTCATTGCGATCCTAGCGGTAACGGCATAGGAGGTGTGTTAACGCAAGAGAAACGTCCCATAGCATACTTTAGCGAGAAACTTTCCGGAGCGTAACTCAATTACCCCATCTGTGACAAAGAGCTATATGCTTTAGTGCGAGTTTTGCATGAATGGGAACATTACCTTCGCCCTCATGAATTTATCATCCATACCGATCATGAAATGCTTAAGTACTTAAAAGGACAAACTAAGTTGAACAAGCGTCATGCAAAATGGGCTGAATTTATAGAGTCTTTTCCTTATCTCATCAAGTACATCAAGGGTAAGGAAAACGTAGTGGTGGATGCCCTTTCCTGCATATGCACGCTTGTCACTAAACTTGAATTGAATGTTATTGGCTTTGAGCACATAAAAGACTTGTATGTGAATGATCCTACCTTTGCTACTCCTTATGCTAAGTGTTTGACGCATACATCTAGGGAACGATATTACATCAAGGATGAGTACCTTATGAGAGCTAACAAACTTTGCATTCCCGTGTCTTCTCTTTGTTTGCTCCTTTTGCAAGAGGCTCATGGAGGCGGACTCATGGGACACTTTGGACGCGACAAGACATTCGCCATGCTCTCCAAGAACTACTTTTGGCCCAAGATGTTCCGTGATGTCTCACGCTTCACCAACCGATGCTCTACATGTCGCAAAGCTAAGTCTAAAGCTCAATCCCATGGTCTTTACATGCCTCTTCCTATTCCTTATCAACCTTGGGAAGACATTAGCATGGATTTTGTACTTGGTTTGCCTAGAACTCAAAATGGAAAGGATTCCGTGTTTATTGTTGTGGACCGATTCTCTAAAATGGCTCATTTTATTCCATGCAACAAGATAGATTATGCTTCACATATTGCGAATATCTTTTGTAGGGAAATCTTGCGTCTACATGGAGTGCCCAAAACGATTGTCTTGGACCGCGACGTCATGTTCCTGATTTACTTTTGGAAGACTCTATGCGCCAAGCTCGGAATCAAGCTCTTGTTCTCTTCGGCATACCATCCACAAACCGACAGCCAAACGGAGGTGATGAACCATACACTCTCCACTCTACTTCGCGTGTTAATCAAGAGGAACATCAAGGAATGGGAGGAGTGTCTACCCATCGCCGAGTACGCCTACAACCGCGCAAGACATTCGACTACCGGCAAATTCCCTTTCGAGGTCATCTACGGCTTCAACCCGTTGTCACCATTGGACATTCTACCTCTTCCACTACAAGAGCGCACCAACATGGACGCGAGTGCACGAGCAAGCTACCTCAAGAAGATGCATGAAGATACAAGGCACACCATCGAGCGCCAAGTACAACGACTCGCGACCAAGCTAAACATCAACAAGCAACCCATGATATTCAACATTGGAGATCTCGTGTGGCTACACCTTCACAAGGACCGCTTTCCCAAAGAACGCAAGTCCAAACTTCTACCACGAGCCGATGGACCCTTCAAGGTGCTAGCACGCTACAACAACAATGCTTACAAGATCGACCTCCCTAGCAACAAGTACAACGTGAGCGACATCTTCAATGTCAAAGACCTCTCGCAATACCATGGTGATGAAGATTTTGATCCGAGGTCGGATCTTTCCCAAGGGAGGGAGATGATGCGGAGCATCCCATGATCATCCCCATGGACGCATCTACACCTCCTACAACACCACTTGGACCAATGACAAGAGCACGTGCAAGAGCTCTCGAAATTAAGGTGACATCACTCCTCTCACCACTCCCTTTCGAATCACATGGCTACTACCTCAAACGGAGATGCTTTGCATACTCAGGTACCAAGGAGTTAGCCATGGAGAAGCTAGGAAGCAAGGAGAATCTGAAGCGGAAGACATACGTCAAGACGGAGAGGAAAATAGCCAAGTCCCAGGATGGCCGGACGATCCGGACGAGGGCCCAGACAATCCGGACAGAGCCCGGACGATCCGGCTAACTCGCCCCATGACACCCGAAGCTGGAACCCGAAGCCGGATCATCCGTACGAGCACCTGGATCATCCGGACACCAGCCGGACATCCGGACCCCCACCCGGACATCCGGTCAACGCCGCCACCACCTGCATCATCATCTCATCCGGTCCAACACCCGGATCATCTGGACAGAGTCCGGATCATCCGACTCCCCACCCGGATCATTCGGACCCCGCCTGCGTGTGCGTGTTGGGCTGAGGCCCATGTACCCCTTCGTCCCCTTAGCCTATATATATGACTCCTCCACCTCTCTTCTAGGTTTAGCATTGTGATAGCTCATACTTTGAGATAGAGCCTTGCTCATCCATCCGGATCTACTCCACCGCAAGGGACCGACACCTCTTCGGAGAAGATCCTCGTTGGATTCAAGACCTCCTCTCGGAGAAGACCCTCTTCAAGACCTCCTCTCGGAGAAAAACCGGTTACCCTATGTATCATCCTTTGTTGGATTCGGATCTTGTATCACTTTGTGTCTCGATGATCTAGCGCATGTGTGACTATATTCTTGTTGGTTGAGTGTTTGCTCATGTTTTCCCCTCGTTTCCCCTCTCGTGTTCTTCGTGTTCTTGGTAGGATTCCCTCCAAACGTGAAAGATCGGCCTCTAGGGTTCTACCATACATCACGACCAAAGTGGCAAAACAGTCATTATAGCATGATTAGACTAACAATGTTATCATACCTAACTCTGGCAGTTAGAACAAGGATCATTAGATGCACTTGCTAGGTGTCGTGTGGAGAGGTAACCCCGACAAGGTTTCTCGACCGCTTGCATGGCTACCTCATATCTGTGTGACATGATGACCCACAAGTATAGGGGATCTATCATAGTCCTTTCGATAAGTAAGAGTGTCGAACCCAATGAGGAGCAGAAGGAAATGACAAGCGGTTTTCAGCAAGGTACTGGAAGCACTGAAATTATCGGTAATAGATAGTTTTGTGATAAGGTAATTCATAACGGGTAACAAGTAACAAAAGTAGCTAAAGTGCAGCAAGGCGTCCCAATCCTTTTTGTAGCAAACGACAAGCCTGGATGAACTCTTATATAAAGCAAAGCACTCCCAAGGACACATGGGAATTATTGTCAAGCTAGTTTTCATCATGCTCATATGATTCGCGTTCGTTACTTTGATAATTTGATATGTGGATGGACCGGTGCTTGGGTGCTGCCCTTCCTTGGACAAGCCTCCCCCTTATGATTGACCCCTCTCGCAAGCATCCGCAACTATCAAAGAAGAATTAAGGTAAAGCTAACCATAGCATGAAACATATGGATCCAAATTAGCCCCTTACGAAGCAACACATAAACTAGGGTTTAATCTTCAGTCACTCTAGCAACCCATCATCTACTTATTACTTCCCAATGCCTTCCCCTAGGCCCAAATCATAGTGAAGTGTAACGTAGTCGACATTCACATAACACCACTACAGGAGAGACAACATACATCTCATCAAAATATCGAACGAATACCAAATTCACATGATTACTTATAACAAGACTTATCCCAAGTACTCGGGAACAAACGTAACTACTCACAAAGCATATTCATGTTCATAATCATAAGAGTATTAATAAGATTAAGGATATGAAAATATAATCTTCCATCGGATAAACCAACTAGCATCAACTACAAGGAGTAATCAACACTACTAGCAACCCATAGGTACCAATCTGAGGTTTTGAGACAAAGATCGGATACAAGAGATGAACTAGGGTTTAAGAGGAGATGGTGCTGGTAAAGATGTTGATGGAGATTGACCCCCTCTCGATGAGTGGATCAATGGTGATGACGATGGCGGTGATTTCCCCCTCCCGGAGGGATGTTTCCCCAGCAGAACAGCTCCGCCGGAGCCCTAGATTGGTCCTGCCCAAGTTCCGCCTTGAGACGGCGGTGCTTCGTCCCGAAAGCTTCTCTCTAATTTTTTCCAGGGCAAAAGACACCATATAGCAGAAGATGGGCATCGGGGGCCTGCCAGGGGGCCCACGAGGTAGGGGCGCGCCTAGGGGGTAGGGCGCGCCCTCACCCTTGTGGCTGGCTGGTGGCCCCCCTCTGGTGCTTTCTTCGCCCAATATTTTTTATTTATTCCAAAACTGATCTCCCTGAAGTTTCAGGACTTTTGGAGTTGTGCAGAATAGGTCTCTAATATTTTCTCCTTTACTAGTCCAGATTTCCAGCTGCCGGCATTCTCCCTCTTCATGTAAACCTTATAAAATAAGAGAGAAAAGGCATAAGTATTGTGATATAACTTGTAATAATAGCCCATAATGCAATAAATATTTATATAAAAGCATGATGCAAAATGGACGTATCAACTCCCCCAAAACTTAGACCTCACTTGTCCTCAAGCGAAAGCCGATATCAAAAAATATGTCCACATGTTTCGAGATAGAGGTGTCGATAAAATAAAATACGGACATGAGGGCATCATGATCATCTTCAGAACAACAATATATATTGTCATATGACTTCTTATGCTAAAGTAACAATATATTCACAATGTAAAGTATGCATCAAAAACTTCATTGAAAACTAACAAACTATGATCTCAGTCATTGAAGCAATTGCAATTTATCATAACATCAGAAATAGTCAATATAAGAGCTTTTCAGCAAGTCCACATACTCAACTATCATTTAGTATTTCACAATTGCTAACACTCACGCGATACTTATGGGTACAAAGTTTCAATCGGACACAGAGAAAGATAGGGGCTTATAGTTTCGCCTCCCAACCTTTTACCTCAAGGGTAATGTCAACAATAATACTTTATGAAAACCTACATCCGAGTGGATATATATATATGGATCTCTCCAACACATAGTGCTTGCCAAAGGATAAGTGTAAAAAGGAAAGGTGAAGATCACCATGACTCTTGTATAAGGGTAGAAGGTAAAAATAAAAGATAGGCCCTTCGCAGAGGGAAGCAGAGGTTGTCATGCGCTTTTATGGTTGGATGCACAAAATCTTAATGCAAAAGAACGTCACTTAATATTGCCGCTTGTGATAAGGACCTTTATTATGTAGTCCGTCGCTTTTATTTCTTCCATATCACAAGTTTGTATAAAGCTTATTTTCTTCACACTAATAGATCATATATATTTAGAGAGTAATTTTTATTGCTTGCACCAATGACAACTTACTTGAAGGATCTTACTCAATCCATAGGAAGGTATGGTTGACTCTCATGGCAAAAATGGGTTTAGGGATGTTTGGAAGCACAAGTAGTATCTCTACTTGGTGCAAAGAATTTAGCTAGCATGAGGGGGAAAGGCAAGCCCAACATGTTGGATGATCCATGACAATATAACTTCTTTGGATATAAGAAAACATAACCCATTATGTTGTATTCCTTGTCCAACATCAACTTTTTAGCATGTCATATTTTAATGAATGCTCACAATCACGAAAGATGTCCAAGATAGTATATTTATATGTGAAAACCTCTCTTTCTTTATTACTTCCTATTAATTGCAACAATTACCAAAACTATGTTTATCAACTCTCAACAACTTTTATTCATCCTACTCTTTATATCTGAAGTCATTACTTTCCATAAAATCAACATATGATATTTTATTTGTTTTTATTCTTTCTTAATTCCCTCAAGATCATAGCAAGATAGCAAAGACCTCAACTCAAGACTACTCTTTATTATATATAACTCACGGACTTGATTACATAGATGGAGATCAAAGCAAAACTCAAAGCTAGATCATACTAAAACTTTATTCTACTAGATCAAGATATAACCAAAAGGATCAAACTAAGAAAAATGATAAATATGGAGGTGTGATGGTGATACGATACCGGGGCACCTACCCCAAGCTTGGCAGTTGCCAAGGTGAGTGCGCATACCCATGTACTTATGTCTCTTTCTTCTGAGGTGGTGATGATGGAGTTGTTGATGATGTAGGCTTATTGTCCATCTTCCAAGGCATAGGCTCACCATCGTAGAAGGATGAACGAGTCTCCGGGATCCTCAGCTCTGCAGCCAAACTCATCCTCTTGAATCTATATTCATACTCACAGTTTTGGTTTTGCAGGTCATAGATCTGGGCCTGGAGGTGCTCGATTTTCTCGTGAAGCTTGAAGATGGCCTCCCCGATGTTCTTGGCATCCAGCTTGTGATTGTTGGTGAACTCCGCGATCATCATGTGATTGGCGTTGAGTCCACGTTCCACCATCCCTTGGCACTTGAAAACTTGTTGCTCCATTGCTTCGAGTCTTGTCTCCATGCTTCCGGTCTTCTTTGGTCCCTCAACATCGCGGATGTGCAGCACCCCCTCATGCATCTCAATTGTTTGAGGGTGTTGCAGCACCTTCGCGAGGTAAGTGTTGATGACCTTCTCGAAAAACTTGTCCTTAGGGGCGCTTGGAGACGTCATGGTGATTTAGATCTGTCAGAAAAATAGCTTGAAACAAAAATAGAGGATTTTGCTGTGGTACGGTGGTCAAAACCTTCGGGAGGTTATATAATGATTTTTTACAGACCAAAAGAAGTATTGTGCAAGAAAACAGAGTCCGGAGGGCACACAAGGTGGCCACGAGGTAGGGGGCGCACCCAGGGGGTAGGGTGTGCCCTCCACTCTCATGGCTGCCTCGTGTCTCTTTCGAACTACTTTTAATTTTCCTAAATTTTTTAAATATTCCAAAACAAAGAGAAATTGCTATTAGAACAGTTTTGAAGTCGTTTTACTTACCGTACCTCATACCTATTCCTTTTCGGAGTCTGAAATATTATGGAAAGTGTCCCTTATATACTCCTCCAGTGTTATGGTGTTAATAATATTGGTTTCAACATTTATTGGAGTACCTGAGATATAATGTTGATTCTTTGACCGTTTACCACCTTCGGATTTGTAATTTCGGCGTTGTTGATTTTGATGGCACCAGAATGATAGACCTCCTCGATAATGTAAGGACCTTCCCATTTAGAGAGAAGTTTTCCTGCAAAAAATCTTAAACGAGAGTTGTATAGCAAAACATGATCACCTACATTAAACTCACGCTTTTGTATCCTTTTGTCATGCCATCTTTTAACCTTTTCTTTAAACAACTTGGCATTCTCATAGGCTTGGGTTCTCCATACATCAAGCGAGCTAATGTCAAATAACCTCTTCTCACCGGCAAGTTTGAAACCATAATTGGGCTCTTTAATAGCCCAATATGCCTTATGTTCTAGTTCGAGAGGTAAGTGACATGCCTTTTAATAAACCATTTTATACGGAGACATACCCATAGGATTTTTATAAGCAGTTCTATAAGCCCATAATGCATCATCAAGTTTCTTGGATCAATTCTTTCTAGATCTATTAACAGTCTTCTGCAAAATCAATTTAATCTCTCTATTACTCAATTCTACTTGACCACTAGACCGAGGATGATATGGAGATGCAATTCTATGATTAACATCATACTTAGCAAGCATCTTACGAAAAGCACCATGAATAAAATGTGAACCACCATCAGTCATTAAATATCTAGGGACAGCGAACCTCGGAAAAATAACTTCTTTAAGCATCTTAATAGAAGTGTTATGACCAGCACTACTAGCTGGAATAGCTTCTACCCACTTAGTAACGTAATCAACAGCAACTAAAATCTGTGTATACCCATTGGAAGAAGGAAAAGGTCCCATATAATCAAAGCCCCAAACATCAAATGGTACAATAACAAGTGAATAGTTCAAAGGCATTTCCTGACGTCTACTAATATTACCAATTCTTTGGCATTCATCACAAGACAAGACAAACTTACGAGCATCCTTGAAGAGAGTAGGCCAATAAAAACCGGATTGCAATACCTTATGTGCAGTTCTATCTCTAGCGTGGTGTCCTCCGTAAGCCTCGGAATGACACTTGCGTAGGATCTGTTCTTGTTCATGCTCAGGTATACAACGTCTAATAACACCATCTACTCCTCCTTTATGAAGGTGTGGGTCATCCCAAAAGTAATGTCTTAAATCATAGAAAAACGTTTTCTTTTGCTGGTATGTGAAACTAGGTGGTATAAATTTAGTAACAATGTAATTAGCATAATCAGCATACCATGGAGCAGTACGAGAAGCATTTATAACAGCTAATTGTTCATCAGGAAAGATATCATCAATAGGCAGTGGGTCATCAAGAACATTTTCTAACCTAGACAAGTTGTCTGCAATGGGGTTTTCAGCTCCCTTTCCATTAATAATATACAAATCAAATTCATGTAACAAGAGAACCCACCTAATAAGTCTAGGTTTAGCATCCTTCTTTTCCATAAAATATTTAATAGCAGCATGATCAGTGTGAACAGTTACTTTGGAATCAACAATATAAGATCTGAACTTATCACAAGCAAATACAACTGCTAAAAATTCTTTTTCAGTAGTAGCATAATTTCTCTGGGCATTGTCTAGAGTTTTACTAGCATAATGGATAACATTCAATTTCTTATCAACTCTTTGACCTAGAACAACACCAACAACATAATCGCTAGCATCACACATAATTTAAAAGGGTAAATTCCAATCAGGTGGCTGAACAGTAGGTGCAGAAATCAAGGCTTTCTTAAGTATTTCAAATGCTTCTACGCAATCGTCATAAAAAACAAAAGGAACATCTTTTTGCAAGAGATTAGTGAGAGGCCTAGAAATTTTAGAGAAGTCTTTAATAAACCTCCTATAGAAACCAACATGACCAAGGAAACTTCTTATACCTTTGATGTCTTTAGGACACGACATCTTCTCAATAGCATCTACTTTAGCTTTATCAACTTCAATGCCTCTTTCAGAAATTGTATACCCCAAGACAATACATTCATTAACCATAAAGTGGCACTTCTCCCAATTCAAGAAAAGATTAGTTTCTTTGCATCTCTGCAAAACTCGATCAAGGTTGCTTAAGCAATCATCAAAAGAAGTTCCGTAAACGGAGAAATCATCCATGAAAACTTCAACAATCTTTTCACAAAAGTCAGAGAATATAGCAGTCATACATCTTTGGAAGGTAGCAGGTGCATTTCATAAACCAAAAGGCATACGTCTATAAGCAAAAGTACCGAAAAGGCAAGTAAAAGTGGCCTTTTCCTGATCCTCTTTTGACAAGGGTATTTGAGAGAAGCCAGAGTAACCATTTAGAAAGCAAAATTGTGTATGTTTGGATAGTCTTTCTAGCATTTGATCAATAAAAGGTAGAGGGTAATGATCTTTTCTAGTAGCTTTATTTAATTTGCGGAAATTAATTACCATTCTATACCCTGTAACAATTCTTTGTGGGATCAATTCATTCTTATCATTAGGGACAACAGTAATACCTCCCTTCTTAGGGACACAATTAACGGGACTTACCCACTGATTATTAGCAATAGGATAAATTATACCTGCCTCCAGAAGCTTTAGTACTTCATTTCTTACCACTTCTTTCATCTTAGGATTTAACCGTCGTTGATGATCAACAACTGGTTTAGCATCTTTCTCCAGTTTTATTTTGTGCTGGCATAGAGTGGGGATAATGCCTTTAAGATCATCAAGAGTGTATCCAATAGCGGCACGCTGCTTCTTCAGAGTTTTCAATAATTTATTTTCTTCATGCTCTGAAAGGTTAGCACTAATAATAGCAGATATATCTTCTTTTCATCAAGATATGCATATTTAAGAGTGTCAAGTAATTGTTTAAGCTCAAACACGGGATCACCCTTGGGTGGAGGAGGATCCCCGAGGATTTCAACAGGCAAGTTGTGTTTCAAAATAGGTCCTTGCTTAAAGAATACTTCATCTATTTCTCTTCTTTCATTCATAAACATATCATTTTCATGGTCTATCAAATACTGTTCTAAAGGAACATTAGGAGGCACGACAATAGAAGCAATACCAATAATTTCATCCTTACTAGGCAATTCTTTATCATGGGGTTGTCTACGAAATTTAGAGAAATTAAAATCATGAGACATATCCCCTAAACCAACAGTAACAATATCCTTTTCGCAGTCTATCTTAGCATTAATAGTATTTAAGAAGGGTCTACCAAATATAATGGGACAAAAGTCATCTTGTGGGGAACCAAGAACAAGAAAATCAGTAGGGTATTTTAATTTCCCACACAAGGCTTCAACATCTCTAACAATCCCAACTGGTGAAATAGTATCTGTATTGGCAAGCTTAATAGTAACATCAATATCTTCTATCTCAGCAGGTGCAATTTCATTCATAATAATTACTCAGTGTAACAACCCTAACCCTCTTCGGTGGGTAACTCGGGATGGCTCTCTCCTCCCCCACCCTCCCCTCCACCCCAACCTCCACCTCCACCACCAGCGGCCATGGATCTCTCTGATCCACCATGGAAGGGCTCCTCCACTAGGACTTCAACCCCGGCCTTAAGGTCGAGGACCAGGTTCGTAGGCGCTCCAGATCCACGGTCCATTTCTCCCCGGATTCTTCCTCCAAGGAATTTTTCTTGGTGGCCACGTTCTCTTCTGCCTCTTTTCCCTTGACATGTGTTTCGGTTGGTTTGGCCTTACAATGTTGCATTGGAGGAATTGCTTCTGGTTTCAAAGTTACATCTATTGGAGCAAGGAATTTTAGGTTTTCGGTGGCTTCAAATAAAGTTGGACATTTCATATATGCCCTACGGGATAGGGTTTGGCCAGATTTTGTTTGTCAATTTGGTCTCTTCAAGCACCCTTGGAATGTGCCAATTATGGATCCAGTTGTGGGCAGCACTCCTCTTGGGGGGAGTGCCCCTAAAGCCATCCGTTCTAAACTGCATTTTCTTGAAAAAAGTGCATCTAAAGATGGCTCGGCCTCAAAGGAATTGGCCAAGTTTGGGTTTTGCATTCAGCGTTCTACCAACTTAATGAATTCATTCAACGAGGCTTCTGCTCAACCTGGATGCTCACAAACATTGCACCTTGTGGATGATCTTTCGCTCAACAATGCACATCTTGAGAACTTGCAAGAGGGTCTGTTCTTTGGTAGTTTGCAAATCCCAGTTTCTTTGGATCATACGATAATCACTACCAAGAGATTCTTAGGTAAGAATCATCGTGAACAGATTTGGCGCAAAATTCCTGCATCGGTTTTGGAGGATATCTTGGACCTAAGGCAAGCTAATTATGATGATATAAGTATCCAAAAATCTTATGATTTGGAGGATCTGCCTCCCTCGGATTTCATTTACCATCATTTGGGTCATTGCACCAAATGTTGTGGGGACGGTCATGAAGCTATTAACTACCTCGCTAAAATTTGTGGCACTTGCCATAATTTTGAACGTGCATGTTTCTGCATGAGGCAGGTGGTGGGCTGGCCAGCTATAGCATGCACTATGTGTAATAGCCTAGCCCATCCGAGGGAGTTTTGTCCTGGGCTTATCTGGTGCAAGCGATGCAATCTACTGGGCCATGGGGCCAAATTATGTGCCGCTGAATCTGCTCCTCGATTTAGTTGGAAAAAGAGGAAGGTGGAACGACAGGATCATATCAGCATGAATACGTTGCCGCGGGTTCGTTCAATCATCCCACCACAGAATCCAAATATTCCTATTAAAAAATTAGTTTGGCGTCCCAGGAAGGAAGTGCCGGTAGCTGGGTCCCCTTCCTCGATAGTCATTGGGCAGACGCTTCCGCTTCAAGCAGTACAACCTCTGCCGACTCCGCTGCCCCTATCAGCCAACGAGCAGAGCGACACATCCTCCTCCTCCCCTGCTTTGCCTCTGATTGCTGAGACTGTCGTCGCCGTCGTTGCTACCATGGCTAACTTCCCGGCGAGGCCGTTCCAGTTCGTGCCGATGGGAGCCAGGATTGAGCATGGGCCGGATCACAGGCTAGGTCGCAACATGATGGTGGTGGATGATCCGCCTTTGAGCCATGAGAGGTATGCCATTGTTACCGCTGTCCCTCCGGTCCCAGATCATCAGAAACAGATTGTGTTGGATGAGGTAGTTCGCATCATGAGAGAGGATTTCCATCTTGAAGTGCCCGATGCATTTGTTTATCCGATTGGAATAGGCATGGTTGCTTTTACTGATGTTGCTTTAAGGGATCAGTTTATTCAGGAGAGTCCGCATCAATTAGATCCCATATATGAGGATATGACCTTCTCTTTTGTGCCGCATGATGAAGGGGAAAATATGCGTAGATGCCCGTTCCAGTATGTTGCCTGGGTGCTGTTTCTTGCCTTTCCTATGGACTACCAGAACGACCAATACATCAACAAGGCGGTTTCATGCTTTGGGAAGCTAGATCTCTGGCACAGGCCTGGGCACAGCAAAGAAAGAGTGCTGGTGCGAGTCCCCCACAGCCTGGTGATCAAATGCATAGGCACTCTGCCAGGTATGGGCAGATCATGGTCGGTTCCTGTATATGTACTGAATGGAAGGCACACAATTCCTGATCTTGTTGGCAATGAAGATGATGCTCCGCCAATGAACGCTTCTCCACATCCGTATGAATTGCCATATCTGACGGCTGCACAACAGTGGGCTCTTGATCATCAGAGATGGTTGCAGCAGCAGGTTGACGAAGCCTAGGAACAGCACGTGCCACAGCAACAGCCGGCACAGAATGGAGGATGGGGTGTGTGGCTAGTTGCACCTCCGCCATACAAGGGTTTTAGCTTCAGAACCTTGTTCCAATACACGGGCCCCTCTCTCATGGACGGTGTGGAACGGGAGAGCAACACCTCTCACGATCCCCAGGATGAGTGGTCAATCTATTCTGATATTTCTGAGGCTACAGATGCACTGATCAATGGAACACCAACTTCTGGACTGCAGTTTGTGCGTGCCAATGGCAGCTCTCTTGATGTGGAAGTTCAGGCTGATGAAGGGTACCTGTTTCTGCAATTCCTCTGGACAATTTCGTTTGGAAGGTACACTTGCTGCATCACTGCACCTGAGGATTGTCTGACGAAAGGGATGTTCCCTCTGAACCCTCTTGCTCTTCTTAACTATGTGGGTGCTGCTGTGATCAAAGGTATGTATCAGATGATCGCAGCAGATCCGCCTCGAGGTTGCATTGCTGCCCGTTTCACATCGACATCTTGTCATACCATGAGATCTGGACTAACTATGCCGAAAATGTCACAATACCTGGGATGAATGCGTCTGATGGAGTGACCAAAGATGGTGCTGTCTTAACTGAATCTTCTGAAACTGTCGCTGCCAAGCCCCTGAACAAATATCTTCAGAAGATGATCTGTCACGCCCAATATGCGACCCTATCCAAAAGGAACTCGAAGGTCCCACCAAGGATAGACCCGCATATTGGAACGCTTTTGCAAGGTGGATATCATTACATCAACATTACATAAATAGATGGGGATACATACAAAAGGCATACGATGCCACACGAATACAACAATACAACATACAAGAACAACATCCGACTACGGATGAATCATAAACAGAAACTCAAACAACATCCACCCTGCTAGCCCAGGCTGCCGACCTGGAACCTATCCCGATCGAAGAAGAAGCGTAAGAAGAACTCCAAACAAGCAAATATCGCTCTCGCGCCATGATCATCGCATAACCTGTACTCAGAATCGGTGTTGTAGTAATCTGTGAGCCACGAGGACTCAGCAATCCCATTACCATGGGTATCAAGACTAGCAAAGCTTAATGGGAAAGGAAGGGGTAAAGTGGTGAGGTTGCAGCAGCGACTAAGCAAGATATGGTGGCTAACATACGCAAATAAGAGCGAGAAGAGAGCAAGCGGAACGACCGTCAACTAGTAGTGATCAAGAGGTGATCCTGAACTCCTACTTACGTCAAACATAACACATAAACCGTGTTCACTTCCCGGACTCCGCCGAGAAGAGACCATCACGGCTACACACGCGGTTGATGCGTTTTAATTCGGATCTGGTGTCAAGTTATCTACAACCGGACATTAACAAATTCCCATCTGCCACATAACCGCGGGCACGGCTCTCGAAAGTTTATACCCTGCAAGGGTGTCCCAACTTAGCCCATGATAAGCTCTCGCGATCAACGAAGGATACTCCTTCTCCCAGGAAGACCCGATCAATCTCGGAATCCCGGTTTACAAGACATTTCGACAATGGTAAAACAAGACCAGCAAAGCCGCCCGATGCGCCGACAATCCCAATAGGAGCTGCACATATCTCGTTCTCGTGGCAACACGGATGAGACTAGCTACTGAGTAAAACCAGACTTGAGTTTCCCGAGGTGGCCCTTGAGTATTTCGATTCGGACCAAACACTTAGACAAGCACCGCCCGGGGGCTAAAATAAAGATGGCCCTCGGGTTGTCCGACCCAAGGGAAAGGTATAGGTGGTGGTGAGGCAAATGGTAAAACCAAGGTTGGGCCCTTTGGACAAGTTTTATTCAAAGCGAACCGTCGGGGGTCCCATAAATCACCCGACCGCGTAAGGAATGCAAAATCCGGGAACATAACACCAGTATGACGGAAACTAGGGCGGCAAGAGTGGAACAAAACACCAGGGGCCGAGCCTTCCACCCTTTACCAAATATATAGATGCATTAATAATATAAGAGATATTGTGATATCCCAACATAACCCTGTCCACCATGGAGCAATCTTCAACTTCACCTGCAACTAGCAACGCTATAAGAGGGGTTGAGCAAAGCGGTAACATAGCCAAGCAATGGTTTGCTAGGAAGGGTGTCAAAGGTTAGAGGTTCATGGCAATTTGGGAGGCTTGAAGAGCAAAAGATAGGTAGCGCAGCAAAGCGATAGAACGAAGCAACTAGCATAGCAATGATAGTAGTGAGATCCAGGGTAGCGGTCATCTTGCCTGAAATCCCGCTAGGAAGAAGAACGAGTCCATGAAGAAGACGAACGGGAGTAGTCGAACGAATCCTCACAATCGCAACATTACCGGAACTAAGAAGCAACACCAGAAAGAAACAAACAACATGGTAAATGCACAAGCATAAACATGGCATGATGCACAAACAAGTATGATGCATGTCCGGTTTAATGAGGCATGGCAAGGCAAAGTGCAACAAACAATACTACAAGTTAAGTGGAGCTCGATATGCAACGAGTTGCATATTGACAAAACACCACATTCGAGTTATTTAGTTCTCTCCCGTTTATGTACCCAACAATATTAAATGTTGTTAAACATGGCAAGGGGTGAAGCATAAGTAAACTAACTATTTAGGCAAATTTAAATGAGGCCGGAACAACAAACAACAATTCCGGAAAATCCCCATATGCATATTTTGAATTTGGTACTGTTCTGCCCTAAAACATATTTTATTGTTGTTAAACAGGAAACTAAAGTGCACCATGTTAAACTAGGCATTTTTCCACCCCATTTACATATAAAGTTTATTTAAAACCGAGCTACGGTTATTTAGTTATGAAATAAATCATTTTAACATGGCATTTGAGCAAATTTAAACAAACAGCAAGTTTGAACATTTTAAACATGGATGAAAATGGCATAATGTGAAACTAGATAAAGTTCTAAGCATTTTACATATATATATCATTTTAATCCGATGCACAGTTGTTGAGTTATTAAATGCATGAACAACAAGGGTTTTTCTGTAAAACTGGTAAATCACAGGATAATGCTAAATTCGCAGACTGAAAAAAAAACAGGAACTGGGCCACATCTCGAGCGGACTGTGCTACAGGAACTTGAGGCTCACCATGGGCTCTTGGCCCGGCTGGTGGGGAGGAGGCCAGGCAGGCCAGATCTGGCGCGGCTGGGCCTTGGAGAGGCTCGTAGCCCACACGAGCAGGAATAGAGGAGGCGGGCGCCTGACGAGCGTGCTCCTGTTCGTTGCAGAGGAAGCAGAGGCCGGCGATGGCGGCTTCAGGCGAGGAAGGGGACGGCAATTTGGCACGAAACATGGGGCGCCGGAGGAGGTCGAGGCTGGCGCGCGGGGCTCAGGGACGAGCACGCCCCTCGGGCAGAGGCACAACAGCTCTTCTCGTTGCGCAGGGGAAGCAGATGGCAGGGGCAGTGACTTGGCGGAGGGCAGCGCTGGAAGCAGAGTAACAACGCGACGACGAGGGCGGCGCGCTGGCGTGAGGCGACAAGGAGCACGGGAAAGGCCGGATCCAGGCGCTGGAGATCGCCGGGGTCCCGTTCCCGGCCGGATCGAGCAGATGTGTGGTCGTCGGGGCGGCGAGCTCCTGTTCAAAAAGACACAGAGAGAGAGAGATGTGAGGCGAGGGAGAAAACGGAGAAGGAAGAGGAAGGAGGCAGGGGAGCGGGGACGGCCTGGCTGGAGAGGTCGGCGACGCGACAGCTAAGGGGAGCAGCGCGGCTGCCGGTGTCGAAGACGAGCGGGAGGAGGGCCGGGAATGAGCCTCCTGCTCGATCTGGAGACGGGCGCGATGATGGTTCAAAGGGAGGAGGTGGAGGCTGCTGGCTGGATGGAGCCGATGGTGGCGGGGCGAGCGCTGGTTGGCCCGGCGCTGAAGACGAGGTGGAGCGGTGGTTGCTGCGGGAGGAGATCCCGAGGAGGGAGGCGACCGGGTGGAGCTAGTGGCGGCGTGATAGGACAAGGGGGAGGATTTCTAGGGTTGCTGCCTAGGGGATTGGTCTATATATAGCAAATGGATTTTTGGATAGGGGCATTTGGTCCCTCCGATCATAATCGAACGGTCCGAGGAATAAATAGATAGGGAGTCCAAATAAAAAAACGGAGATATTTTATAGATGTTTGGGGATGATCCGGATCCATCGGTAACGACAGACCGGTTCGGGTTCGGGTAAGTTTTCGGACACAGACGAGGGGTTTACGGGGTGTGCAGAGAGGTTAGGAAGCCAGGCAAGAGGGAAACAAAATCTGGTTGGTCTCGGAACTGTGAACGAAGGCAAGGTGCACGCGGCAACTATGAACGGACTAAGAGTTTTAAGAAAAACAATGCCGATGCAATGCGGATGCAATGCGGATGATGACATGAGATGAAATGCAAGACATGAACAAAAATGCAAAACAAAATAAAAAAACCCAACCACGAAGGAAATATCATATCGCATCTCCAGAAAAGGCAAGAGTTGGAGTTACGAGTATGGAAAGTTGTATCCGGGGCGTTACAACACTCCACCACTACGAGAGGATCTCGCCCCGAGATCTAGGATGGCACCAGAGGAAAAAGGAAGAGGAGAGGTAAAACAAAGTTGCTTCTTTGATGAACGAGTGAAACCATGAACCATGGGAGGTTGAGCAATTTAAAAGAAAGAGTACAACAGAGATGAACGAGATTGCAAACAATCCGTTAGAAAAGAGGAACAAGGAGTATTACGAGGACTTGAAGGTTGAAAGACATGGAAATAAGAGCTTCACGAACGAAAAGAATATGACCACCTCGGTATAATGAGATAGCCAAGGGACAAGAATGATAGAATCTGGACAGCACTCCGGTAGAAAAGAGAAGAAAACTTGATGAGATGAAAAGATATTGAAGAGATGATACAGCACTCCGGTTAAATGGATAAGCCAGAAAAGAAGACGATCCTCACCAAACGAGGTGATGGGTGAAGAGCACAACATCACAATGCCTCCGTAACGAAAGAATAGAAGTTAGACCGTTGGGATAAATGGACGGAGAAGAAAATGACAACTTTTGCCACAAGTGAACTTGGAAAGCATCCTTGCAAAGAAGAACCGAACGGAGTTGTTGGAAAATCAACAACGAGAAGCACAAGCTTGTTGTGGGCTTATGGAAAACATCTCGAGACTATGAGGTGACAACCGGCCACTAATGCAAACCATTGATTTGATTGAGAGCACCAAAAAGATGACAAACTTCTTCATCGAGATGAGAAGGAGAAAATTGGATCATAGATACGCACCACAAATAGCAACATTCCTTAGGGAAGGCTTTAGGTGAAATATGACACAAGATAACTCCAACAAAGGGATTGATGGATTTACAATACCTCATTCTTGACAACATGTGAATCACGAAGGGAAATTGTCAAGAGTGACATAACACCATCTCAAAAGAAAAGGTAGGAGAATTGCACTTTGGAATGCAAGATGAAGAATACTTGAACTCCTCAGAAAAAGCATGTGTTGGGCACCATGTTTAATTTTGAGTATAGCTTGGCGGATCATAACTTCACGAGAAATCTTGAAGAACAATTGAAGAATGGAAAGAATCCTTGACGAACCATCATGTAGAGCCTCCATGAAGAACTCCGGTAATAAAAAGATGATAAAAAGAAAGAGAACTTGAAAACACAAGGTGAAGCCTTGCGATGATTTAGATGGAGCTTCGCGACGAGATAATGCGGAAAACTTGGAACTTCGGAAAAAGAATAGATGAAACACTAGAACCGAGAATTACTTCATCATGAACAATCCCCGGAAGAAAAGAATTGAATCACCTCAAGGAAATAAGAATAAGATTTATTATATGCTTATCCTTCATCAAATTAAATTGATGACAAGCAATGGATTTGGCATACTACTTATTCCCATAGAAAGGATTAAGAGAGATATAGCGCAAATTTGAGAAGGTATTGATGGAACCACCGGTGGGGTTAAAAATAACGAATGAGTTGATATGATAACGAAGGAAGTGAAATCTTGAACGAACCACCGTAAGAATTGAAAATGAAAGTAGCAAAGGCACAATTCACCGGGAAAATTGGAAAACGAATGAAGATACTTGAGGGGATTTAGATACATGAGAACGAAGAGGCCATGAACTGATTAGAGGTTATTTGAACGATGCACCGGTAAGATTTGGAGAACAAGAGTTGAAGGTTGAGAATGAGTAATATTCAGAAATGATGGCATTCGGATTATCGAGAAAGGAAGCAACTCCTGAAATGCGTCGGATGGTGAAAAGAATTCTCACAATCGAAAACAATTATGAGAGGATGGCATCAAGCTTGAACTACGCATCTTGAAGAGAATGGAGCAAGGTTTAAGAGAAATCCTTCTTCGGTCTTCAAATGTTGAGAATGATGATGAGAACCACCACCATGAATTGTTGAGATACTTCGGGAGAATGAAAAAGAGGAAGGGTTGAACCAAAGATGAAAAGAGTTTGAATGCGACCTTGGTGAAGGCATGTGACTGATGAAAATTCATTCTTACGTCAAACTTTGAGATGAATTTGAGAATAGTTCGAGGAAAATTAGAAGAGTCAGGTAAGATCCTGGGAAAAGACCTGTGGGTTAGGGCCCACTCAAAAGAAAACACCGTTGAACAATTTTAAAGAGAGGTTGCACCGGTTGAATTAAATGGCTTGAATGGGATAACAACCTCAAAATAACTTGAACGATGAACGGATAGAGAATGGAAACACGAATCTTCCGAGATATCTTCAACACTCCGGAACAAATGAATAGCAAAGGTGAGTGATTGAGAGGTGCACCATCATGGGAAACATTCAGAAGGAGGAAAAGGATATGATTAACACCGAAAGCTTGAGTTAAATCCACCGGAAAAGAATACGAGAAGGAAGAATGATGAACTTGGAGCTGTTGAGCATCTTCATGAGGGATCACTGGATCAGAACATTGATTGAAAAGAGTGAAGAGGCTTCACATGAATAAATGAATACTTGATTAAAATATATAAGTCCTTGCAGAAAAGGGTGGGAGGGCGGGAAAACAAAGACAACTTGGGACGGATGAAACAAACACCGTTGAGAAAACTTAGAATTGATCTCGCAGATGTTGAAATGATCGGATCCGCTTGAAGAGAAGCACGCCGGTTGGGAAAAGAATTAACATGACGACCTTGATGATCAAGAAGGATTAGTATTCACATAGCAATATGAGAACACCGTTTAGGAAAGGTATGGATTCAACATTTGACTTCGAAGCAACTCGAATACCACAAATAAAACAAAACAAAGGATTTGCAGAATAAGCCGGAACAAATACATATGATAGAGATTTACCCAATCCCGTATCATGCATTTGTCGGAAAGATATTCAAGGAGCTACTTGAATTCCCACCTATAAAACTCCCGAAACTTTCTGGTTATGCAATCTGGTGTTGGGGATACAGGGGAAGCAATATATCTCACCCAAACTAACAATCCCTACATCCAAGCTGTATCCATCCATCAACACATAACCAAGAAACCTCCGAAAATCATGTACCTCAACCTTCGAAAAGCATCCATTATACGAGTTATGGCAATACTCCCGAACTCCCCAGTACTGGGTGGCGTCGAGGTTATCTCACCAACAACTACATAAAAGAGATTTTCGATGTCGGCAAAACTCAGGTATTCCAGAACTGCAACGATAAAATTATGACGACAACACCTCGGAGCTCAACTCCCTGGGACACTGCCACAACCCCTAAATGTCAGGAGGCACCAAGAACAATGTTCTCGTCATAAGAATATCGAAACGATCCCAAGATACCCGCGTGATCCTAAAAAAATTTTAGTGAAATTTGAGGAGAGGAAAATCAAAACATCTACGTCAGGAGTCCTCACCAGAGCGACGAAGGGGCTGTGGAGTAAAAACAATCCTACTCTCCGATATATATAATCTTAAGACTCAAAATAGTTTTGTTCTAGACTCAACAACGGCCAACAATCAAGGGGGCTCCTATGGTCGGTTGAGGCTCTGATTACCAACTTGTCACGCCCAATATGCGACCCTATCCAAAAGGAAATCGAAGGTCCCACCAAGGATAGACCCGCATATTGGAACGCTTTTGCAAGGTGGATATCATTACATCAACATTACATAAATAGATGGGGATACATACAAAAGGCATACGATGCCACACGAATACAACAATACAACATACAAGAACAACATCCGACTACGGATGAATCATAAATAGAAACTCAAACAACATCCACCCTGCTAGCCCAGGCTGCCGACCTGGAACCTATCCCCTGATCGAAGAAGAAGCAGAAGAAGAACTCCAAACAAGCAAATATCGCTCTCGCGTCATGATCATCGCATAACCTGTACCTGCAACTGGTGTTGTAGTAATCTGTGAGCCACGAGGACTCAGCAATCCCATTACCATGGGTATCAAGACTAGCAAAGCTTAATTGGGAAGGAAGGGGTAAAGTGGTGAGGTTGCAGCAGCGACTAAGCAACATATGGTGGCTAACATACGCAAATAAGAGCGAGAAGAGAGCAAGCGGAACGGCCGTCAACTAGTAATGATCAAGAGGTGATCCTAAACTCCTACTTACGTCAAACATAACACAGAAATCGTGTTCACTTCCCGGACTCCGCCGAGAAGAGACCATCACGGCTACACACGCGGTTGATGCATTTTAATTCGGATTTGGTGTCAAGTTATCTACAACCGGACATTAACAAATTCCCATCTGCCACATAACCGCGGGCACGGCTCTCGAAAGTTTATACCCTGCAAGGGTGTCCCAACTTAGCCCATGATAAGCTCTCGCGATCAACGAAGGATATTCCTTCTCCCAGGAAGACCCGATCAGTCTTGGAATCCCGGTTTACAAGACATTTCGACAATGGTAAAACAAGACCAGCAAAGCCGCCCGATGCGCCGACAATCCCGATAGGAGCTGCACATATCTCATTCTCAGGGCAACACGGATGAGACTAGCTACGAGAAAAACCAGACTTGAGTTTCCCGAGGTGGCCCTCAGTATGCTCGATTCGGACCACACTTAGACAAGCACCGCCCGGGGGCTAAAATAAAGATGACCCTCGGGTTGGCCGACCCAAGGAAAGGTATAGGTGGTGGTGAGGCAAATGGTAAAACCAAGGTTGGGCCTTTTTGGATAAGTTTTATTCAAAGCGAATCGTCGGGGGTCCCATAAATCACCCGACCGCGTAAGGAACGCAAAATCCGGGAACATAACACCTGTATGACGGAAACTAGGGCGGCAAGAGTGGAACAAAACACGGGCATAAGGCCGAGCCTTCCACCCTTTACCAAATATATAGATGCATTAATAATATAAGAGATATTGTGATATCCCAACATAACCACATCCACCATGGAGCAATCTTCAACTTCACCGCAATCGGCAGCGCTATAAGAGGGGCTGAGCAAAGCGGTAACATAGCCAAGCAATGGTTTGCTAGGAAGGGTGTCAAAGGTTAGAGGTTCATGGCAATTTGGGAGGCTTGAAGAGCAAAAGATAGGTAGCGCAGCAAAGCGATAGAACGAAGTACCTAGCATAGCAATGATAGTAGTGAGATCCAGGGTAGCGGTCATCTTGCGAAATCCGCTAGGAAGAAGAACGAGTCCATGAAGAAGACGAACGGGAGTAGTCGAACGAATCCTCACAATCGCAACATTACCGGAACTAAGAAGCAACACCAGAAAGAAACAAACAACATGGTAAATGCACAAGCATAAACATGGCATGATGCACAAACAAGTATGATGCATGTCCGGTTTAATGAGGCATGGCATGGCAAAGTGCAACAAACAATACTACAAGTTAAGTGGAGCTCGATATGCAACGAGTTGCATATTGACAAAACACCACATTCGAGTTATTTAGTTCTCTCCCGTTTATGTACCCAACAATATTAAATGTTGTTAAACATGGCAAGGGGTGAAGCATAAGTAAACTAACTATTTAGGCAAATTTAAATGAGACCGGAACAACAAACAACAATTCCGGAAAATCCCCATATGCATATTTTGAATTTGGTACTGTTCTGCCCTAAAACATATTTTATTGTTGTTAAACAGGAAACTAAAGTGCACCATGTTAAAGTAGGCATTTTTCCACCCCATTTACATATAAAGTTTATTTAAAACCGAGCTACGGTTATTTAGTTATGAAATAAATCATTTTAACATGGCATTTGAGCAAATTTAAACAAACAGCAAGTTTGAACATTTTAAACATGGATGAAAATGGCATAATGTGAAACTAGATAAAATTCTAAGCATTTTACATATATATATCATTTTAATCCGATGCACAGTTGTTGAGTTATTAAATGCATGAACAACAAGGGTTTTTCTGTAAAACTGGTAAATCACAGGATAATGCTAAATTCGCAGACTGGAAAAAAACCAGGAACTAGGCCACATCTCGAGCGGACTGTGCTACAGGAACTTGAGGCTCACCATGGGCTCTTGGCCCGGCTGGTGGGGAGGAGGCCAGGCAGGCCGGATCTGGCGCGGCTGGGCCTTGGAGAGGCTCGTAGCCCACACGAGCGGGAATAGAGGAGGCGGGCGCCTGACGAGCGTGCTCTTGTTCGTTGAAGAGGAAGCAGAGGCCGGCGATTTCGGCTTCAGGCGAGGAAGGGGACGGCAATTTGGCGCGGAATTTGGGGCGCCGGAGGAGGTCGAGGTCGGCCTGCTGAGGCTCGAGGATGAGCGCGCGCCCCTCGAGCGAAAGGCTGGCCAGCTCTTCTCGTTCTTGAGAAGCAGATGGCGAGGCGAGGACTTGGAGGGCGGCGATGGAAGCAGAGTAACAACGCGACGACGAGGGCGGCGCGCTGGCGTGAGGCGACAAGGAGCATGGGAAAGGCCGGATCCAGGCGCTGGAGATCGTCGGGGTTCCGTTCCCGGCCGGATCGAGCTGATGTGTGGTCGTCGGGGCGGCGAGCTCCTGTTCAAAAAGACACAGAGAGAGAGAGATGTGAGGCGAGGGAGAAAACGGAGAAGGAAGAGGAAGGAGGCAGGGGAGCGGGGACGACCTGGCTGGAGAGGTCGGCGACGCGACAGCTAAGCGGAGCAGCGCGGCTGCCGGTGTCGGAGACGAGCGGGAGGAGGGCCGGGAATGAGCCTCCTGCTCGATCTGGAGACGGGCGCGATGATGGTTCGAAGGGAGGAGGTGGAGGCTGCTGGCTGGATGGAGCCGATGGTGGCGGGGCGTGCGCTGGTTGGCCCGGCGCTGAAGACGAGGTGGAGCGGTGGTTGCTGCGGGAGGAGATCCCGAGGAGGGAGGCGACCAGGTGGAGCTAGTGGCGGCGCGATAGGACAAGGGGGAGGATTTCTAGGGTTGTTTCCTAGGGGATTGGTCTATATATAGCAAATGGATTTTTGGATAGGGGCATTTGGTCCCTCCGATCATAATCGAACGGTCCGAGGAATAAATAGATAGGGAGTCCAAATAAAAAAACAGAGATATTTTATAGATGTTTGGGGATGATCCGGATCCATCGGTAACGACAGACCGGTTCGGGTTCGGGTAAGTTTTCGGACACAGACGAGGGGTTTACGGGGTGTGCAGAGAGGTTAGGAAGCCAGGCAAGAGGGAAACAAAATCTGGTTGGTCTCGGAACGGTCAACGAAGGCAAGGGGCACGCGGCAACTACGAACGAACTAAGAGTTTTAAGAAAAACAATGCGGATGCAATGCGGATGATGACATGAGATGAAATGCAAGACATGAACAAAAATGCAAAACCAAATACAAAAACCCAACCACGAAGGAAATATCATATCGCATCTCCGGAAAAGGCAAGAGTTGGAGTTATGAACATGGAAAGTTGTATCCGGGGCGTTACATGATCCTTGCGGAAAAAGCGCCAGTTGACACGATCTGTCTGAGACGTAGCTCAAGGGCTACTAGGTATGATGGATTCAAAGCAAATATTATCACTGACACTAAGAAACCGCATTCCAGGGTCAAGTGTAGGAGAGCTCCTGCGATTGCTAGCTTCTCCAAGGCGACAGACCCCTGCTCCCCAGTGACACTGCAGCCTGCACTGGTTCAGTCCGAAGATATACCTCCTCCAACCTCGATTCAGCAACTGCAACGTGTGGGTACTGAGCTATGTGGGATTCCAGCTGAAGATCTTAGTGACCAGATTCTCCTGGCACATGGCCGTGGGGACGATCCGGTGCTGAACTAAACCTAAATGGCGACAAATAAACACTGGAACGTTCTTTGTTGGAACGTGCGCGGCATTAACTCGGACAAAAAACAGTTGGCGATCCGTAATGCGATTGAAATTAGTGGGTGTTCAGTAGTTTGCTTTCAAGAAACCAAGCGCGAAACTTTTGATGCGTCGTATGTTAAACTCTTTTGCCCTAAGAAGTTTGATATGTTTGAATTTGTTCCGTCTGTGGGTAATTCTGGGGGCTTAATTACTATCTGGATGAGTTCAGTTTTCACTGGTGTATCTGTTTTGTCTGAAACCTTCGCACTTGGCGTTAGGCTTACTTCGACCCAGTCCAACGATTCGTGCACACTTGTTAACGTTTATGGTCCATGTGTTAACCCCAACAGAGCTTTGTTTACTGCGTGGCTATTTGATCTCCAAATTCCAAATGGGGAAGATTGGCTAATATTAGGTGACTTCAACTATATCAGAGCGCCTGACAACCGTAATTGTGGGGGTGGTGATGCTAATGACATGCTAATCTTCAATGAATTCATATGTAGACACTCGTTGATCGAATTACCAATCAAGGGGCGCGCGTTCACGTGGAGCAATATGCAAGCTAACCCCCTCCTCGAACAGTTAGACTGGCACTTTACCTCTGTTGATTGGGCGGCCAAGTACCTGAATACGATAGTCATGCCTCTGGGGAAGCCCACGTCAGATCATGTGCCTTGTTATGTCAGTATCTAGACCAAAATACCCAAGACCAAATTGTTTCGCTTTGAGGACTACTGGATCAAGCAACCAGGTTTCTTTGATGTAGTGCAGCGATCATGGAACAAACGTTGTTATGCCCCGAACGCAGCTGCGGTCTTGTGCAAAAAGCTCAAAACCCTGAGGTATGATCTGAAACAGTGGAGCAAGAGAATATCCAAACTGTCTGTATTGATCGATAACTGCAATAAAACTCTCTTGGAACTTGATGGTCTTGAGGAGCGTAGGCAGTTGTCAGTGCCAGAAGCAAACTTCGGAAACATCCTGAAGAGGCACCTTCTCCACTTGCTTGACTGCAAAAAAGCGTACTGGAAGAAACGCTGCACTGTTAGGCAATTCAAATTTGGTGATGGCAACACCAAGTTCTTCCATAGAGTCGCTACTGAGCGATTCCGCAGGAACAACATTGCCTCACTACGGTTGGCTGATGGTTCAGTCGTCTATGACCATGTGGGCAAGGAGGCAGTGATGTTGCAAACTTACAAAGAAAGGTTGGGCTGCTCTACCCCTACCAACATGAAATTTGAACTTGACCGCATCATCAAAAAAGTAGATGGGTTGCAGTCCCTGTCAGAGCCCTTCACCCGGGAGGAGATTGACCAGGTGGTTAAAGAGATGCCATCGGATAGGGCTCCTGGACCCAACGGTTTTAGTGGAAGCTTCATCAAATCCTGCTGGCATATAGTCAAGGAGGAGTTCTATCGCCTTTGTTTTGATTTTTATGCAGGCACTTTGGACCTTGAAAGTTTAAACACTGGCTTTATCACCCTCATCCCCAAAAATCAATCGCCGAAGACAGCGGATGAATATCGCCCCATAACACTTCTCAACTGCTGCCTCAAATTACTGACGAAACTACTGGCTAATCGTTTACAGAAAGTGGTCCTTAAAATTATCCACCGTAACCAATACGGATTCTTGAAGGGTAGATCGATCTAGGATTGTGTGGCGTGGGCGTATGAATTCATTCATCAGTGTCAAGCCTCGAGGAGGGAGATTGCCATCCTTAAGCTAGATTTCGCAAAGGCCTTCGACACAATCGAGCACGCTCCAATGATGCAGATCATGGAATGCATGGGTTTTGACAGTCGTTGGCTGGGGTGGATCCACTGCTTGTTCTCGACGGCAAAGTCCTCGATACTCCTAAACGGAACCCCGGGTAGGCAATTCTTCTGTAAGAGAGGGGTGCGCCAGGGGGATCCACTGTCCCCCCTCATCTTCGTCTTGGCGGCTGACCTTCTTCAAGCAGCCATCAATGACGCTTATAGGAGGGGAGAGCTCGAGCTGCCCATGCCCACCATGGAGAGTGACTACCTTGTGATACAATACGCGGATGATACGATCTTAGTGATGCTAGCTGACCAAGCGCAAGCGGAGATGATCAGACGCATCCTTCAGGACTATGCATCCTCCATAGGTTTGCGCATCAACTTTCATAAATCGACTTTGATGACTGTCAACACGGCGGTCGACGCGACGGAACGACTGGCTGAGGTTTCTGGGTGCAAGGTTGGAGAGATGCCGTTCACGTACCTTGGCATGCCGATGGGCACGGCTAAACCCACAGTCTCTGACCTGATGCCGCTTGTGGCTTCAGTCGAGCGTAGGTTGTCCACGGCAGCATCGCTGTTGGACCTTGGATCAAAGCTCACCTTAGTCAACTCGGTTGTCACGTCCCTCGTGATTTATGCTATGTGCTCGATCAGGCTGCCGCCGAAGATCCTGGAACACCTAGACAAACTAAGGAGATACTGTCTCTGGGCGAAGGAAACAGATGATGGCCACAAAACTATGTCCATGGCGGCTTGGGCCCTTGTCTGTCGCCCCAAGGAGAGAGGTGGGTTGGGGATAATTAATCTTCAAATTCAGAACCAAGGCCTGCTGCTCAAGCAGTTACACAAATTTTACAACCGATGTGATGTGCCGTGGGTTAACCTAATTTGGTCCAAGTACTATGAGGGTTTGGTGCCCCATGTAGCTGATCAGTGTGGGTTGTTCTGGTGGCGCAATATCATGCAGCTCGCTCCAACTTACAGAGGGGTTACGTCGGTTGGGGTTCGTGATGGGAGCACAGTGCTATTTTGGAAGGATCTGTGGCACAACTGCGTCCTCGGTGATAGCCACCCCTGGCTGTTCTCCTTCGCGGCTGACGAAGATGTCTCGGTGCAAGTGCTACTGACAGCACCTACACTTGGGCGAAATTTTCAGCTGCCGCTCTCGACGCAAGCCAGGGAAGAGCTGCAAGATCTTCAATGCAATTTGGCCTCCACAGAGTGAAGGAAATATGCCCTAGAGGCAATAATAAAGTTATTATTTATTTCCTTATTTCATGATAAATGTTTATCATTCATGCTAGAATTGTATTAACCGGAAACATGATACATGTGTGAATGCATAGACAAATAATATGTCACTAGTATGCCTCTACTAGACTAGCTTGTTAATCAAAGATGGTTATGTTTCCTAACCATGAACAAAGAGTTGTTATTTGATTAACAAGGTCACATCATTAGTTGAATGATCGATTGACATGACCCATTCCATTAGCTTAGCACACGATCGTTTAGTATGTTGCTACCGCTTTTATCCATGACTTATACATGTTCCTATAACTATGAGATTATGCAACTCCGTTTACGGAGGAACACTTTGGTACTACCAAACGTCACAACGAAAGCGGGTGATTATAAAGGAGTACTACAGGTGTCTCCAAAGGCAAATGTTGGGTTGGCGTATTTGAGATTAGGTTTTGTCACTCCGATTGTCGGAGAGGTATCTCTGGCCCTCTCGGTAATACACATCATGAAGCCTTGCAAGCATTACAACTAATGAGTTAGCTGTGAGATGATGTATTACGGAACGAGTAAAGAGACTTGCGATACGAGATTGAACTAGGTATTGGATACCGACGATCGAATCTCGGGCAAGTAACATACCGATGACAAAGGAACAACGATGTTGTTATGCGGTCCGACCGATAAAGATCTTCGTAGAATATGTAGGAGCCAATATGGGCATCCAGGTCCCGCTATTGGTTATTGACCGGAGACGTGTCTCGGTCATGTCTACATTGTTCTCGAACCGTAGGGTCCGCACGCTTAAGGTTTCGATGGCGGTTATATTATGAGTTTATGTATTTTGATGTACCAAGAAGTTCGAGTCCCGGATGTGATTACGGACATGACGAGGAGTCTCGAAATGGTCGAGACATAAAGATTGATATATTGGAAGCCTATATTTGGAGTTGGAATGGTTCGGGTGAAATCGGGATTTTAGGAACACCGGGGTTACGGAACCCTCCGGGGTTATTGGGCCTTAGTGGGCCATGAGGGAGAAGAGGAAGGGCCGGCCATGGCAGGCGCGCCCCTCCCCTAGTCCGAATAGGACAAGGAGAGGCGGCGCCCCTTCCTCTTCCTCCCCCAATCCTGCTCCAACTAGGAAGGGGGAGTCCTACTCGGTGGGAGTAGGACTCCTCCGCCTCCTCCAAGGGCGGCCGCACCCCCTTGCTCCTTTATATCTGAGGCAGGGGGCACCCTAGAACACACAAGTTGATCTACGGATCGATCCTTAGCCGTGTGCGGTGCCCCTCCACCATATTCCACCTCGGTCATATCGCCGCAAAGCTTAGGCGAAGCCTGCGCGCCGTAGAACATCAAGATCGTCACCACGCCGTCGTCGACGGAACTCTCCCCCCAAGCTCTCTTGGATTGGAGCCCGAGGGCGCCATCGAGCTGTACATGTGTCAAGAACTCGGGCGCCGGAGTAACGGCGCCGGATCGGTCGGATCGCGAGGAGAACGACGACTACTTCCTCTACGTTGTGATCGCTTCGCCGGTCTCACGAGGGTACGTAGACAATACTCTCCCTCTCATTGCTATGCATCACCATGATCTTGCGTGTGCGAGGAAATTTTGTGAAATTACTACGTTCCCCAACAAAGTGGTATCGAGCCTAGGTTTTTATGGTTTGATGTTTTGCACGAGTAGAACACAAGTGAGTTGTGGGCGATACAAGTCATACTACCTACCAGCATGTCATACTTTGGTTCAGCGGTATCGTGAGATGAAGCGGCCGGACCGACATTACGCAGACGCTTACGCGAGACTGGTTTCACCGCCACGAGCACTCGTTGCTTAAAGGTGATTGGCGGGTGTCTGCTCTCTCACTTTAGTTGAACCGAGTGTGGCTACGCCCGTCCTTGAGAAGGTTAAAACGAGTCTATTTGACGAAGTATCGTTGTGGTTTTGATGCGAGGTGAGATTGGTTCTTGCTTAAGCCCGTAGCAGCCACGTAAAATTTGCAACAACAAAGTAGAGGACGTCTAACTTGTTTTTGCGGGGCATGTTGTGATGTGATATGGTCAAGACGTGATGCTATATTTTATTGTATGAGATGATCATGTTTTGTAATCGGTTATCGCAATGGCAGGAGCCATATGGTTGTCGCTTTATTGTATGAAATGCAATCGCTTCTGTAATGCTTTACTTTATCACTAAGCGGTAGCGATAGTCGAGAAGCATAAGATTGGCGAGACGACAACGATGCTACGATGGAGATCAAGGTGTCGCGCCGGTGGCGATGGTGATCATGATGGTGCTACAGAGATGGAGATCACGAAGCACAAGACGATGATGACCATATCATATCACTTATATTGTTTGCATGTGATGTTTATCTTTTATGCATCTTATCTTGCTTTGATTGACGGTAGCATTATAAGATGATCTCTCACTAAATTATCAAGAAGTGTTCTCCCGAGTATGCACCGTTGCCAAAGTTCGTCGTGCCTGGACACCACGTGATGATCGGGTGTGATAAGCTCTCGTCCATCTACAACGGGTGCAAGCCAGTTTTGCACACGCAGAATACTCAAGTTATACTTGACGAGCCTAGCATATGCAGATATGGCCTCGAACACGGAGACCAAAAGGTCGGCGTGAATCATATAGTAGATATGATCAACATAAGATGTTCACCATTGAAAACTACTCCATCTCACGTGATGATCGGTTATGGTTTAGTTGATTTGGATCACGTGATCACTTAGATGACTAGAGAGATGTCTATCTAAGTGGGAGTTCTTAAGTAATATGATTAATTGAACTTAAATTTATCATGAACTTAGTACCTGATAGTATCTTGCTTGTCTATGTTTGATTGTAGATAGATGGCTCGTGTTGTTGTTCCATTGAATTTTAATGCGTTCCTTGAGAAAGCAAAGTTGAAAGATGATGGTAGCAATTACACGGACTGGGTCCGTAACTCGAGGATTATCCTCATTGCTGCCTGTAAGAGTTACGTCTGGATGCACCGCTAGGTGCCAGAACTCTTCTTGATGTAACCGACGACGTAAGAACGTCTGGCGAGCAAAGCTGATGACTACTCTATAGTTCGATGTGCCATGCTTTACGGCTTAGAACCGGGACTTCAACAACGTTTTGAACGTCATGGATCATATGAGATGTTCCAGGAGTTGAAGTTGATATTCCAACAGAATGCCCGGATTGAGAGATATGAAGTCTCCAATAAGTTCTATAGCTGCAAGATGGAGGAGAATAGTTACGTCGGTGAGCACATACTCAAAATGTCCGGGTATTACAATCACTTGACTCAACTGGGAGTTAATCTTCCGGATGATTATGTCATTGATGAATTCTTCAATCACGCCACCAAGATACAAAGGCTTCGTGATGAACTATAATATGCAAGGGTTAGTAAAGACTATACCGAGCTCTTCGCAATGCTAAAGGCTGCGGAGGTAGAAATCAAGAAGGAGCATCAAGTGTTGATGGTCAATAAGACCACTAGTTTCAAGAAGAAAGGCAAAGGGAAGAAGAAGGGAACTTCAAGAAGAACAGAAGCAAGTTCTTGCTCAGAGAAGAAACCCAAGTCGGACCTAAACCTGAAATCGATCGCTTCTCATCGCAAGCGATAGTCATGAAGCGGAACTGCCCCAAGTATTTGGCGGATAAGAAGGATGGCAAGGTGAACAAAGGTATATGTGATATACATGTTATTGATGTGTACCTTACTAGAGCTCGCAGAGCACTGGTATTTGATATTGGTTCATTGCTAATATTTGCAACTCAAAGCAGGACTACGGATTGCTTAACACGGCAAAGGACGAGGTGACGGCGCGTGGGAAATGGTTCCAAAGTCGATGTGATCGCGGTCGGCACGCTACCTCTACATCTACCTTCGGGATTAGTTTTAGACCTAAATAATTGTTATTTGGTGCTGCGTTGAGCATGAACATTATATCTTGATCTTGTTTGATGCGAGACGGTTATTCATTTAAATCGAGAGAATAATGGTTGTTCTATTTATATGAGTAATATCTTTTATGGTCATGCACCTGAAGAGTGGTCTATTTTGATGAATCTCGATAGTAGTGATACACATATTCATAATGTTGAAACCAAAAGATGCAGAGTTGATAATGATAGTGCAACTTATTTGTGGCACGCCGTTTAGGTCATATCGGTATAAAGCGCATGAAGAAACTCCATCTTGATGGACTTTTGGAGTCACTTGATTATGAATCACTTGGCACTTGCGAACCGTGCCTCATGGGCAAGATGACTAAAACCCGTTCTCGGTACTATGGAGAGAGCAACAGATTTGTTGGAAATCATACATGAGATGTATGTGGTCCGATGAATGTTGAGGCTCGTGGCGGATATCGTTATTTTCTCACCTTCACAGATGATTTAAGCAGATATGGGTATATCTACTTAATGAAACATAAGTCTGAAACATTTGAAAAGTTCAAAGAATTTCAGAGTGAAGTTGAAAATCATCGTAATAAGAAAATTAAATTTCTACGATCTCATCGTGGAGGTGAATATTTGAGTTACGAGTTTGGTCTACATTTGAAACAATGCGGAATAGTTTCGCAACTCATGCCACCCGGAACACCACAGCGTAATGGTGTGTCCGAACGTCGTAATCGCACTTTACTAGATATGGTGCGATCTATGATGTCTCTTCTGATTTACCGCTATCGCTTTGGGGTTATGCTCTAGAGACGGCCGCATTCACCTGAATAGAACACTTGTCAAAATCCGTTGAGACGACACCTTATGAACTATGGTTTAGCAAGAAACCAAAGTTGTCGTTTCTTAAAGTTTGGGGATGCGATGCTTATGTGAAAAGGCTTCAACCTGATAAGCTCGAACCAAATCGGAGAAATGTGTCTTCATAGGATACCCAAAGGAGACAGTTGGGTACACCTTCTATCACAGATCCGAAGGCAAGACATTTGTTGCTAAGAATGGATCCTTTCTAGAGAAGGAGTTTCTCTCGAAAGAAGTGAGTGGGAGGAAAGTAGAACTTGATGAGGTAATTGTACCTTCTCCCTTACTTGAAAGTAGTTTGTCGCAGAAACGGTTTCGAGACATCTACACCAAATAGTGAGGAAGTTGATGATGTTGATCATGAAACTTGAGATCAAGTTACTCTGTAACCTTGTAGATCAACCGAGTAAGATCCGCACTGAGTGGTATGGTAATCCTGTTCGGAAATCATGCTACTAGATCATGATGAACCTACGAACTATGAAGAAGCGATGGTGAGCCCAGATTCCACAAAATGGCTTGAGGCCATGAAATCGAGATGGGATCCATGTATGAAAACAAAGTATGGACTTTGGTTGACTTGCCCGAGGGAAGGCAAGCAATAGAAAACAAGTGGATCTTCAAGAAGAAGACCGACGCCGACGGTAATATATCGTCTACAAAGCTCGACTTGTCGCAAAGGGTTTTCGACAAGTTCAAGGGATTGACTACGATGAGACCTTCTCACCCGTAGCGATGCTTAAGTCTGTCCGAATCATGTTAGCAATTGCCGCATTTTATGATTATGAAATTTGGCAAATGGATGTAAAGCGCATTCTGAATGGATTTACGGAAGAAGAGTTGTATATGATGCAACCGAAGGTTTTATCGATCCAAAGGAGCTAACAAAGTGTGCAAGCTCCAGCGATCCATTTACTGGACTGGTGCAAGCATCTCGGAGTTGGAATAAACGCTTTGATAGTGTGATCAAAGCATTTGGGTTCATCTGAGACTTTTGGAGAAGCTTTGTATTTACAAGAAAGTGAGTGGGAGCTCAGAGCATTTACGATATTATATGTAGATGACATATTCTGATCGGAAATGATATAGAATTCTGGATAGCATAAAGGGATACTTGAATAAGAGTTTTTCAATGAAAGACCTCGGTGAAGCTGCTTACATATTGGGCATCAAAATCGATAGAGATAGATCAAGACGCTTAATTGGACTTTCACAAAGCACATACCTTGACAAAATTTTGAAGAAGTTCAAAATGGATCAAGCAAAGAAAGGGTTCTTGCACGTGTTACAAGGTGTGAAGTTGAGTAAGACTCAATGCCCGACCACTGCAGAAGATAGAGAGAAAATGAAAGATGTTCCTATGCTTCACCATAGGCTCTATCATGTATGCAATCTTGTGTACAGACTGATGTGTGCCTTGCTATAAGCTTAGCAGGAGGTACCAAAGTAATCCAGAGTGGATCATTTGGGCGGTCAAGAACATCTGAAATACGAAAAGGACTAAGGATATGTTTCTCGATATGGAGGTGACAAAGAGCTCATAAGAACGGTTACATTGATGCAAGCTTTGACACCGATCCGGACGATTCTAAATCGCAGACCGGATACGATTTACACTAAGCGGAGGAGCTGTCAGTTGGTGCAGTTCTAAACAAAGCGTCGTAGCGGGATCTACATGTGAAGCGGAGTACATAGCAGCTTCGGAAGCAGCTAATGAAGGAGTCTGGATGAAGGAGTTCATATCCGATCTAGGTGTCATACCTAGTGCATCGGGTCCAATGAAAATCTTCTGTGACAATACTGGAGCAATTGCCTTAGCAAAGGAATCCAGATTTCACAAGAGGACCAAGCACATCAAAAGACGCTTCAATTCCATACGGGATCTAGTCCAGGTGGGAGACATAGAGATTTGCAAGATACATACGGATCTGAATGTAGCAGACCCATTGACTAAGCCTCTTCCACGAGCAAAACATGATCAACACCAAGACTCCATGGGTGTTAGAATCATTACTATGTAATCTAGATTATTGACTCTAGTGCAAGTGGGAGACTGAAGGAAATATGCCCTAGAGGCAATAATAAAGTTATTATTTATTTCCTTATTTCATGATAAATGTTTATCATTCATGCTAGAATTGTATTAACCGGAAACATGATACATGTGTGAATGCATAGACAAATAATATGTCACTAGTATGCCTCTGCTAGACTAGCTTGTTAATCAAAGATGGTTATGTTTCCTAACCATGAACAAAGAGTTGTTATTTGATTAACAAGGTCACATCATTAGTTGAATGATCTGATTGACATGACCCATTCCATTAGCTTAGCACACGATCGTTTAGTATGTTGCTACTGCTTTTATCCATGACTTATACATGTTCCTATAACTATGAGATTATGCCACTCCCGTTTACCGGAGGAACACTTTGGGTACTACCAAATGTCACAACGTAACTGGGTGATTATAAAGGAGTACTACAGGTGTCTCCAAAGGCAAATGTTGGGTTGGCGTATTTCGAGATTAGGTTTTGTCACTCCGATTGTCGGAGAGGTATCTCTGGGCCCTCTCCGTAATACACATCACTGAAGCCTTGCAAGCATTACAACTAATGAGTTAGCTGTGAGATGATGTATTACGGAACGAGTAAAGAGACTTGCCGGTAACGAGATTGAACTAGGTATTGGATACCGACGATCGAATCTCGCAAGTAACATACCGATGACAAAGGAACAACGATGTTGTTATGCGGTCGACCGATAAAGATCTTCGTAGAATATGTAGGAGCCAATATGGGCATCCAGGTCCCGCTATTGGTTATTGACGGAGGCGTGTCTCGGTCATGTCTACATTGTTCTCGAACCGTAGGGTCCGTGCACGCTTAAGGTTTCGATGATGGTTATATTATGAGTTTATGTATTTTGATGTACCGAAGAAGTTCGAGTCCGGATGTGATCACGGACATGACGAGGAGTCTCGAAATGGTCGAGACATAAATATTGATATATTGGAAGCCTATATTTGGAGTTCGGAATGGTTAGGGTGAAATCGGATTTTCTTAGGAACACCGGGGTTACTGGAACCCTCCGGGGTTATTGGGCCTTAGTGGGCCATGAGGGAGAAGAGGAAGGGCCGGCCGGGCAGGGCGCGCGCCTCCCCTAGTCCGAATAGGACAAGGAGAGGCGGCGCCCCTTCCCTCTTCCCTCCCCAATCCTACTCCAACTAGGGGGGGAGTCCTACTCCGGTGGGAGTAGGACTCCTCCCGCGCCTCCTCAAGGGCGGCCGCACCCCCTTGCTCCTTTATATACGGGCAGGGGGCACCCTAGAACACACAAGTTGATCTACGGATCGATCCTTAGCCGTGTGCGGTGCCCCCTCCACCATATTCCACCTCGGTCATATCGTCGCAAAGCTTAGGCGAAGCCTGCGCGATAGAACATCAAGATCGCCACCACGCCGTCGTCCGACGGAACTCTCCTCCCAAGCTCTCTGGATTGGAGCCCGAGGAGCGCCATCGAGCTGTACGTGTGTCAAGAACTCGGGCGCCGAGTAACGGCGCCGGGATCGGTCGGATCGCGAGGAGAACGTACGACTACTTCCTCTATGTTGTGATCGCTTCCGCTTCGGTCTACGAGGGTACGTAGACAATACTCTCCCCTCTCGTTGTTATGCATCACCATGATCTTGCGTGTGCGTAGGAAATTTTTTGAAATTACTACGTTCCCCAACACAGAGCTCGCTGAAGCCCCGGACGTCTGAGGATGCATCTGGGGGGCACGGGATTCAGTCCCAAGAAATATTACGATCATTGCTTTCGTGAGGTGGTGGCGGACGATGCTTTCAAATGGATCTGGAATTCAAAATGCACTAATAAATGGAGGGTTTTTGCATGGCTCCTTCTAGCGGACAGGCTGAATACCAGGAACATGCTGAAGAGGAGAGGCATGAAGCTGCGCGATGACGTGTACACTTGCCTGCTCTGTGATGACCCGCCCGAAGAAACGGTTGAGCATCTTTTCTTCCATTGTCCGTTCAGTAGGGCTTGCTGGATGCAGCTGGGGATCGATTGGATGTGCGGTGGGAACAGGCTCCAACTTGTGCGTGAGGCAAGAGCCAGGTGGGCGAACCCTATGTTTATGGACATATTTATCATTTCGGCCTGTAGAATTTGGAAGGAACGCAACAACAGACACTTCAGGGGGGTGCTGCCTACGTTTGAGGGCTGGCTCCTCAGGTTCAAGACCGATTTTCATATGATGAGATACAGGGTCAGGGAGGCTCTGGTGCCATTCGTGGACAGCTTTGTCACTTCTATCTAGTTTGCTAAACAGAGCACTACTTTGCATTGTATTTTTCCCCACTCCTCTACTTCCTCTCAAGTGGTGAGGGATTAACATACCCATCCTAATGTAACACCACAGTGTTGTACATGTATATTTTGTTGAGTTAATTTAAAGTCAGTGAGGGGCTGCCCTCACTGTCTTGAGCTTTCAAAAAAAATTACTCTTGAGAGCTCATGATTGGGGCATGAATATAACATTGACTTAAGCCTCCACCAAGCTTGAGCGATACTTTCTCCTTCACGAGGCTAAAAATTATATATATAATTACGATCATGATGAACCATATTCATAGGATAAAACTTCTGATGAAATTCCAATTTCAATCGGTTGTAGTTCCATGATCCAATATCATCACGTAGACTTTCCCTTCAAAGATAAAGGGAAGACCTTCTTCTTGACAACATCCTTGGGCATACCTGCAAGCTTAAATAATCCACAAACTTCATCGACATAGATTAGGTGCATATCAGGGTGTAATGTTCCATCTCCTGTATAAGGATTAGCTAGCAGTTTCTCTATCATACCCGAAGGAATTTCAAAGTAAATATTTTCAGTAGGCTCAGTAGGTTGAGGAGAAACTCTTTGCTCTTCTAGTTGAGGTGAAGACCCTGAACAAGCCCCTCAAAGGATTATTTTCCATAGTAACAAGAGACAGTAAATTTCAGCACACTATATAAATGTTTCCTTAACAAATTCCACTTACCAAAGGTGCTTCACTCATCGGCAACATCGCCAGAAAAGAGTCTTGATGACCAACAAGTATAGGGGGTCTATTGTAGTCCTTCCGATAAGTAAGAGTGTCGAACCCAACGAGGAGTAGAAGGAAATGACAAGCGGTTTTTAGCAAGGTATTCTCTGCAAGCACTAAAATTATCGGTAATAGATAGTTTTCTGATAAGGTAATTCATAACGGGTAACAACGCTCCCAAGGACACATGGGAATTATTGTCAAGCTAGTTTTCATCATGCTCATATGATTCGCGTTCGTTACTATGATAATTGATATGTGGGTGGACCAGTGCTTGGGTGCTACCCTTCCTTGGACAAGCCTCCCACTTATGATTAACCCCTCTCGCAAGCATCCGCAACTATGAAAGAAGAATTAAGGTAAACCTAACCATAGCATGAAACATATGGATCCAAATCAGCCCCTTTCGAAGCAACACATAAACTAGGGTTTAAACTTCTGCCACTCTAGCAACCCATCATCTACTTATTACTTCCCAATGCCTTCCCCTAGGCCCAAATCATGGTGAAGTGTCATGTAGTCGACGTTCACATAATACCACTAGAGGAGAGACAACATACATCCCATCAAAATATCGAACAAATACCAAATTCACATGATTAATTATAACAAGACTTCTCCCATGTCCTCATGAACAAACGTAACTACTCACAAAGCATATTCATGTTCATAATCATAGGAGTATTAATAAGCATTAAGGATTTGAAAAAATAATCTTCCACCGGATAAACCAACTAGCATCAACTACAAGGAGTAATCAACAATACTAGCAACCCACAGGTACCAATCTGAGGTTTTGAGACAAAGATTAGATACAAGAGATGAACTAGGGTTTAAGAGGAGATGGTGCTGGTGAAGATGTTGATGGAGATTGACCCCCTCTCGATGAGAGGATCGATGGTGATGACGGTGATTTCTCCCTCCCGGAGGGATTTTTCCCTGGCAGAACAGCTCCACTGGAGCCCTAGATTGGTCTGTCCGAGTTCCGCCGAGAGGCGGCGGTCATTCCAAAGCTTCTCTCTAATTTTTTCCAGGGCAAAAGACATCATATAGCAGAAGATGGGCGTCGCGGGCCTGCCAGGGGGCCCACGAGGTAGGGGGCGTGCCGTCCACCCTCGTGGCTGGCTGGTGGCCCCCTCTGGTGCTTTATTCGCCCAATATTTTTTATTTATTCCAAAACTGATCTCCGTGAAGTTTCAAGACTTTTGGAGTTGTGCAGAATAGGTCTCTAATATTTGCTCCTTTTCTAGTTCAGAATTCCACTACCGGCATTCTCCCTCTTCATGTAAACCTTATAAAATAAGAGAGAAAAGGCATAAGTATTGTGATATAACATGTAATAACAGCCCATAATGCAATAAATATTGATACAAAAGCATGATTCAAAATGGATGTATCATGACACGCCTCTGGAACGGGTGTCATTAAAAGTAATTCTTCCTCGAGCAGGCCGCCATATGCTCGACAGGATCCACCTAGCCGCTCGAGATCTTGACACCGTACTGATTAGTGACTGGTGATCCGATGAGGTGGAGCGGTGGAGGTATGCCGGCACGGTGCGAGACGGGTCTTCTGGCTTGGGTTTCGGCCTTGGCCCTGGCGGCCCCAGAAATCCTGCCGGGGTGGCCTGGCCTTGATCCTAGGCGTCGCCTCAACCCCGTTGGCCCTGCTTGTCTTGCAAGGAAGGCTTTCCTGTGAAACTTTGGGTTGGCTTGGTCTTCTTAATGCGCTCCTTTATCTCACAAAGAACGGTTTCTCTGGCTTCATTATGTGTCTAATACTGATGCTTGATGTATAACCCATCGCGCACCTGTGCGTACATCAGGGCAGCAAACATACATGTTTGTATGCACTAACAGAATTGGATGAACTGGGAGAGAAACATAAGTGGTTAGCTCTTGCATGGGTGGAACTGTTCGAGAGCTCTTAGATCTCCAAGGGCGAGTGAGAGCGAATGCGTTTTTCTATCTAAATCTCATCTGGATAAAGCTAAGGCAGTTGAGTTGAGAGTTAAGCTAGGTTTTGATTTCCTTCATGTAATAGAAAGTGATAGTCGTTCGGGCGTCCTAGTTCTTTTTCAACAACCAGTCTAACAAAGTGTTGTTGAACTATGCTACTCCTAAGTTCATCGATGGTTTGGTAATGGAAGGTGATAGCGTTGCTTGGCGCTTGATTGGTTTCCACAGCGAGCTAGTGTGGGATGAGAAACACCTTTCTTGGTCCTACTTGTGGGATCTTCACAACAATGCTACAACATCTTGGATGATAATTGGTGACTTTAATGACATTCTAGTTGCTAGCGAAAAGGAAGGCGGAAATATCGGACCACAACAAATGATGCAAAGCTTTAGGGATTGTGTGGATGACTTTGCTCTTCAAGAAGTTTATGTAATTGGAAATCCCTTCAGGTGGAGTCGAGGCGTAATCAGGGAACGCCTTGATAGAGCCTTATGCAATGAAACTTGGGCTGAGAAATTTCCTTCTGCTGCACTATTACATGAGCACCATATTTTCTCAAAAAAAAAACATGAACACCATGTTCACTCGGAGCACATGCCCATTCTCCTTGATACGGAGTACTTTGCTCTTGTAAACCCTCCTTGATACGGAGTACTTTGCTCTTGTAAATACACAATGGTCTATGGGTCCAAAGAAATTGGAAGCCCGCTGGCTTAACAAGGAGATTGTGACTAAAATTGTTACAACAACTTGGGAACATCCGAAACTTGCTTGGACCGGCCCATCCTTGGCTGACCATACTAAAGTGGTTCGTAATGATCTGGATCAGTGGGACAAAGATGTTTTGAAGAGTCCCAAAAAATAGTTGCAAAGCTGCAAAAAAAAGGTAGAGAAATTAAGGCATGGGATTTTGGCAGTTGAATCTCGGTCAAAAATGAAAGATCTTCAAGCGCTCATCGAAAATCTTGTGGATCAGGAAGAACTGGTGCAGCTCTAGAGAGGTTGGGCCAATTGGCTTATGCATGGAGATAGGAACACGTCATTCCTCCATAAGGCCTCATCGGCTCAGAGGAAAATAAACTATATTTAAGAACTTTTGGACGATTCTGGGATTTGGATAAAAGGTACGGATGAGCTAAACGGTTCCATCAAGGATTATTTTTTTGACTTATTTACTGCCCAAGTTCAAGCACCTAATGTTCATGTCATATCCCGAGTACAACGGAGAATTTCTTGTGAGATGAACTCTATCCTCTTGGCCCCTTATTCTCCGAAGGAGGTTAGAAAAGTCTTGTTCTCTATCAGTGACTTCAATACTCCTGGTCGGCTGGTCCTGATGGACTTCACGTTGCATTCTATAAAAGGTTTTGGTTTATGTTAGGGATGACCTTAATGAGGAGGTTTCTCTGGGGTGAAACCACATGGATGGAATGATACGACTATTGTGATGATGTCGAATGTAAACTCACCTGAAAAAGTTATCCAATTTAGACCAATTAGCTTGTGTAATGTTGTTTATAGAGTTATTTCAAAGATGCTAGCTGCTAGACTCAAAGGCCTTCCGCCTGAGATTATTAGTCTAACACAGAGTGCTTTTGTCCCGGATCGGTTAACCATTGATAATGTTATCGTCACGTATGAGAGTCTCCATGCAATAAAATAATGAAAAGGTGGGCAAAGGGCGCTGGTGTGTAGTAAAGTTGGATATGCATAAAGCTTATGATCGTGTGGAATGAAGTTTCTTGGAGGTTATTTTACTAAAACTGGGTTTTCATGTTGATTGTGTTATATTGGTAATGCTATGTGTTTCAAGTGCTGAATACATAGTGCGCTTTAATACATAGGAGACTGGAAGTTTTAAACCTTCAAGGGGGCTGCGACAGGGGGCTTCACTGTCCCCTTACCTTTTCTACCTTGTATTGAAGGTCCATTAACTTTGTTGGCACATGCAGAGGAGAAAGGTATGTCGTGATGCTCCTGCTGGTGCAAACCTTCCCTTTGCTGATGACTCCTTAGTTTTGATGAAAGCCAATGTACAAAATGATGCATGTCTAAAAGCAAGTCTGGATATGTATTGTTCAGTATAAGGACACCTAGTCAATGTGGATAAGTCAAGTATAACTTTTCAACCCTAGTACTAAAAATGAAGGCCCAAGTTGGTTCTACCCTCAATATTATGACTAGAGCAATGAATGATAAATATCTCGGGTTGTCGGCTACTTTAGGGCTAGACAAAAGTGATAGTTTCTAGCATCTTATTGACCCTCTTATTCAGTGATTGAGGAGATGGAAAGAGAAGTGCCTTTCTTCAGGTGGAAAAGAGGTGTTATTAAAATTGGTTGCACAAGCAATACCAACATGCGATGCTTGTCTTCAAAATTCCTAAGGAATTACATATGCGATGTCAAGATTTTGGTGGGGTGATGATGCGAAACATAAAAGAATGCACTGGTTCGCCTGGTGGAAAATGTGTATCCCAAAGAAGAGAATTGAAATGGTATTCAGTAGTATCCATTGCTTTGACCTTGATTTATTGGCAAAACAAGCATGATGTTTAATTGATGATCATGATTCCTTCTGTGCTACCATTCTTAGAGTCAAATACTTACACGATGGTGATCTACTCAATGCTAGTTTGAAGAACAAATCATCATATACGGACAGAGAATTATGGCGGGAGTTAATAAAATTAAGAGTGGTCACATTTGGAGAGTACGATGAAAAAATAAACATCCGAGAAGATGCATGGTTTCCGCAATCATCATGCAACAAGGTTCTAGCAGTTAGAGGAAACCAACTCCTCTCTCGGGTTAGTGATCTTATTGATCCTTCTACAAGAAACAATATGTGGGGTACTGTCTGGAGTCTTCTCTATCATGCGAAGGTGAAAATATTTGTGTGGTTGCAGGGAGCCATCCCTTGTAGAGCCGCTCTCGCCGAAAAATATATAAAGATTGAAGCCCAATGTTCCGGTTGTAAAACTAGTCCAGATACCATAAGGCGTATATGTTTGAATGCCCTACAGCTAAGGAGATGTGGCCCCTATTGGGTATTGATGATGTTATCACAAGGTCTGGATTTGTTGATTTGGCTAGTGAAGCAAGGTTGGACTTCCCTGTTGAGCATACCGGAAGAGGAGGTTTCGATGCTTGGTGAGGCGAATTTTAAGGAGATTGTTGTTGTTGTTGTTGCAATATGGTTCATGTGGTGGGAACGCAGGAAGTTTCTCCATGGAGAACATACTCACCATGGAGAATATACTCAATTGATGGGCTAAATTCTTCTAGTTGTTCGCTCACTAGTTAAATTCTTTATTGCTTGCACTTCGAAAATGATGGTGAGATATGTGCATGGACCAAACCAATGAGAGGCTATGAAAAGTTCAATGTGGATGGAACTATGATTCCAACTCTCTTCAAGGTGTTGTACGGGCGGTTATGAGAGACCCCAATGGAAAGTTCTTAGTAGCGGCAAATGAAAAGATTGAGTTCTGCTTCGATGCCTTCACGGCCGAAGCACTAACAATAAGGTTTGGGCTGCACCTTGCAAGGACAGTAGGATGTGGTGTTTCTGAGCTCGAGCTCAAGTGAGCTCGCGACAAAAAATTGAGGAAAAAATTCCAAAATTTTGGAATTTTTTTTTTGCAAACATTGACAAATGTTTTGAGTGCTCACAAAATTTCATCATTAAATGATATACGTGGAAATTGTGGCATAAAAATCAGTGCTCCAGAAGTGTTATATTCAAAAGCATTTTGGAGTGCTGATTATATATTTTTTGCCGTGCCTTCCGCAAATGTCATTTCAATGATGAAATTTTGCAAGCACTAAAAACATTTGTCAAAGTTCCCCATAAAAAAATTCAGAATTTTTTGAATTTTGTTTCATTTTTTATTTTACTGTTCATCAAATGAGCTCGCGAGCAGAAGATGACTTTCAAGGTGATCACTACTACTGAAACTCATCGTCAGTTGCAAGCGACATATTTGATGACTGCTATCTCATGACTTTGGAGTTCACCCATGTCATCTTTGAACATAGTCATAGATAATGTGGAGTTCACCCATGTCATCTTTGAGCATAGTCATAGAGAATATGGAGTTCACCCATGTCATCTTTGAGCATAGTCATAGAGAATGTAATCAGGTAGCCCATGAACTAGCTAGTTTAGCTAGATTTAATCCTCCTAATGTTTAGCCAAAAGATGCCCCTGAGGCTGTAATGTCCAGGCTTGTAAATGATGCTACTATTCTCATGAATGAATAAGGAAAATTTTGAACTTAAAAAAAAAGATAACCAGCTCTGCCCGTTCACAGGGCATACCAAACCATTCACATGCTCCACTGAATAGTTGAAAACCGGCAAGAGAGTGAACACTGCATTTATCTCGAAAATCGAATGAACATGGAGCAGACTGTATTGTCAACAGCACAAAATTTCCATCTCCATCATTAATCCAGCCAAGCAATAAAAGGAAAGAGAACAAGCCCACGAGGAGCTCAAGCTTCCACTAAATATAATATTAAATTGCCGAACCAGTTCACCGAGTTCAAATCAGAATTTTGAAATCATCGAGTTCAACATTATATAAGGACGCATCGCTATAGATTAAAGGAAATACAACATCTTAGGTAAATTTGGTACATTAATAATTTCCGGGTACATGGGGAAGTCCAGTGGCGTCTCCCCCCTCGAACTTGATGGCTCCTATGCTCAACACCATACCTGAACAGAGTAACGCCGTCAGCAAGCCATGAGGCTCCATAGCTTTCCTTTGACTAGTCGCCGCATCAATCGCCTCCCAATGCTTCTTTTACTCTAGAAGATGATATCCATGGCGCGATAAACTCCAAGTGTTAGAAATGCCTAAGAATTAACAGTCAGAAGTCCACGACATAAGCTGCTTGCCCTGGCGGTATTGTTCCAAGTCATCAGCCAAAAATAAGATGGCATAATAGAACTAAGACACCAACAAATGTTGACTTGTTGTCATCTGTGTAGTACATTTCACACTTCAGACACCCAAGCTATCTTCAGTGTTCAGAGTTGTTGCCCTCTTCTATTCAGCAGTCTGCGCCGCCACGTCTTCATTCACCTCTGTAATAACCTTAAGAAGGTCCACTGGGGTTGCAGCAGGATCGAGCTCATGACAACCTTCCGGGGCATTGTTGCCTTCTTCACCAGTCAGGAGTCGAGAAGGAACCTGATGCGAGAATCGAAACAGCTCACCCTTTGGTATCCTCCTCACCTCCTTGGGGTCCATGTGCCTATGGAACACAGCTTTGAAGCCAGCAACCTTCAACAATGGAATGACAGTCAGCCCTTGCTCCTCAGTGAAATCATCAATAACTTCGACAATCTCGTATTTATATATCACATCATCAGGTGTAAGCTCGTTCCAATCAGGAGACCAGTCTCGGTACAAAGCCCATGTATCACCTTTCTGAGGAATAATTCTGATAATCCCACGGGGGCCTTTAGTCCAGCTGACTTTGTGCGAAAATATGTTGACTGTTTCCGTAATCTGGTACCTTCCAACCCTAAAATCGCCACATGTTTTCTGGAAACCAGAGGCAACCCAGTTTATTGGCGACAGTTCAATATTGGATTTGGAATTGAGGAAACTCATGCGGATTCTGAAAGGTCTCATTGAAAGAACTTTCTGCACCATTGCATATAGACGAGGCATTCCATCCTCACTGTCATATGTAGCCCATACTTGGTCACTATAAAAAGCTCTCTCTGTGCGATCCTTATCAAAATCATGGAAGTCAGGATCTGGGACATCAATCGAAACAGGCACACGCTTCTGTTCTGGATTCTTTTCATCAGTTGCAGTTGCAGGTATGTGGGTGTCGACACTTATTGAACTGCATAGCTTGAGTCCTTTGCCAGGCTTGCCAGAGAGGACCCCATTTGCCTTTATGTTGTTGTCACTAGGATATACCTTTCCTTCTGACTTCCTTTTCTCTGCAAACCGTGAACATGCTGCCATGCTCAGCTCTTGCAATTTTCCCCGGACGGCTTCTTTGGCTTTCTCAACAAGTAGACCCCGTGTATCAATCTGGGAGATCTCTCTCAAAACATTAGCTCTCCTTACACTCACTGCAGATCTCATCTTTTCCACTGAAGTGCCATTAACCCGCCCCACATCAGTGAAAGCATTTGTCTCTGTGCTTACAACCACTGTTTCTTTGTTATCTCCAGCATAATCCACAGTAGTATAATCATTACTGTGCCTTCTCCGCTTTGCAAACCGGCCACGCCTTGAAGTAGTTCTCTCAGGGTCACATGTGTTTCCACTTTCAGGGTAGTTGTAGCTGTAGCTCTCTTCATTTCTTCTAGGTTTCTCGGAAGCCTGGGTACTGTACGCATTTGTGTCAGCTGCAGGCGCTGTCTTGGAGTACTGATTCCACTGAAAGCTTTGACTGTTGTAGGAATCGTAAGTACTATCTTGCTGATACCCCACATGCCCTGTCCCCGGAATGCTAGAAGTCCTGCTTGTTGAGCCATATGAATGTTTGGTGGAACTGTGGTTCTGTGGCTGCTGCTTGGTTGACCAGGAGAAAGATGAACTGCTTCCGTTGCAAGGAAATCCAGTCTCTACCGCCATGAACGCATGATGGCAGTTTGGGCACAGAAGGTTATGATTAAGATACATTCTTAAGTACTCATACTGCATACGGCAGCGATTGCAAGATGTCCAGAAAGTATCAACACCAGCAGGACGAGCAGTAGCCTCAGCAGCAGCAGCCGCAGCAGCCGCAGCGGCGGCGGCAGCAGCAGCATTCTTTCGAGCTCTCTTGGTCGCCTTCTTGTCATACGTATACATGCCATTGGTTACGTTGACAACAGAATGATCTGACCTCTTCTGATCATAAATTGTCTTCCGACTAGTATCAGACAACACACTCCAAGCCTCAGAGATCAGTTTAAAGGCCTCCTCAGCACCGACTGACTTGTTCTTATCAGGGTGCAGCTGGAGAGCTAGCTTCCTGTACTGCTTCTTCACATCCTCTTCATCTGCAAAGGCGGGCAAGGACAAGATCCGGTACCAGTCACTCTCTCCATCAATCTTGGACTCCGCTGCAAGATGAACTTCAAGAGTCGACGCCATCTGGGATATGCCCTCAAGTGATGGGCAGAGATTCTGGGCCTTGACCGCGTACTTGCGTGCGCCCCTGAGGTCGCGCGCATGAAACTTGCTCTCTGCAGTATTTCGTGCTTTCAAAGCTTCATCCATATTGTACTCCACACTCATCTCCACCTTCGAATTGGATCAACAGACAGCTGGACTTGAGCAAGAATGAAGAAGCCCAGGACCAAAGAAATGAACAAGAGTTCACTGCACAGTACTGTTGATCTTAACCTTGAGAGCTATGAGAACTCCATTGATCTGCAGCAAAGTAGGGCAGATGATAAGAATATTGAGGAACAAGATACAGAGCACACTCGATGGAACCGCAAACAACATAGCACAGCATCGACAGCAAAGTGAAACCTGAGAAAACATGTAAACCAAGCAGTGAAGTAGACGGACACTCTGAATTTCGGCACTATCAGCCGGAAACGATCTATTAATTTCTAATAACTTGGCAGGACTGGAAAACAATCTGGAAGCGAAATCTATCTCGTCATCATTTAATTTCAGCTCCGACAAATTTATTTGGCAGTACAACAAATCTACTCCACTAGAATGGACTACGCGCCACTGAGATTTGCTTCAGCGAATCGGAACTTGAAAGCTTAGCAGATCAGCGACCAGAGCTACACCGACTCGCCCAAAAAGGCAATTAATCTTGGGTAGCAAGAGACAGTGCGAGAAAGATCCAACCCAGCTTCCTCCACAAAACTAGAGAATCTGGAGCCGCGGCTCCCCCGGAACAGCGCCAAAACCCAAGCGAAATGAACACATCCAAGTGCCAGGAAGCGTCCAAATCAGCTCAAGAACAGCCCAAAACCCCATCAGGAATCCGGCCGAGAGGACCACCGATCCGCGCGATCCGCGTCCCCGGCGCACCGACCCAGCAGCGGCGCTGACCCCGGGTGCTCAAAATCTAGAGCCCCAAGAACCCTAGGCCGCCAGATCTGCCGCGACAGGCCACGGCCGGCGGCGAAAAGCACCTGAATCGAGAGCCAAGGAGGAGAGGAGGCGGGGGAGGACGTACCCATGCGGATCGGCTGGAGCAGGCGCAGGAATCGGGGCGGATTGGAGGCCACGAGCTCCCCCGAATTGCGAATCCCTCGGCCCCGGATTTAATTTCGGGGGGAGGAGGAAGGAGCTCTAAAAAAATGAAGCTTTTTAGCTCAAGACTTTTAGTCAAAGCCCCAAAAATCGTAATACCAAATGAGAGGGGTAGCAGCAGAGCAGCAGTAGTAGTAGAAAAGGAGAGAGTGTAGGTCAGGCCGTGTGCCTGTGTGTCCTGTAAAAATAGAGATAGATTATTATTCCACTTTGTTTTTTGTTTGCCTTTAAAAGTTTCAAACTTTGCCCTCATTTGGTGCCCCAAATTAGATCCTCTCACAGTCCTGGCCCAAACCCCAGGTCAGGTGTCAACCCAGGGGCTTTCTCGCCATTTCCGGCTCACATACAAAACATACTGGAGTACTACTAGTATTTCTTTATCTTTAGGGGGGGGAAAGCTGAGTTGATTATGTGCTTTAATTCGGGTTTTAATATTATTAATTGCCGTTTTAAGCTGTAGATTTGACGTTAATACAGGGCGGAAGCACATGGGGAAGTGTCCTAAATATCCCCCAGGTGGGCCCACTCGTCATAGTACTGGAGTGTATACATGGGCAGGTACGTATACGCATATAAGTATAAGGTGAGAAACCTTTATTAGGGAGGGGCTATTTCTGTAAAACCACAGCGGTGGGTACAGTAGGAGCGTAACCCTAGTGCTGTGTTGTTAGATCAATCAGATGTGACTAGGGTTGTTTCAGGTATTTCCTACTACTCCCTAGCAAGGATTATGCCTAGGGTTAAGTTAAAATCACAACCACCAGCCCAGTGAACCCTAATATATATTTTTCCTGAGAAGAGATACCTTGTGTGCAGACTGAGAACCTTTTCTCCCCCCATGTGGGCCCCACTCTCCCTGTTACCCTTTAAGTACACACACACACACACCCTCTCTACATCATCACCTCACCAGCAATTTGTACTGGTATCTCAGAGGAAATAATAAAAGTAGGCATATGACAATAGCAGCACAAGAACTAGCAAAATATCTAGCACTGCTGACACACCTGCTACTTATATTCTGTTATTGCAACAAAAAATCCAAGGATGCTGCTGGTAATAATACATCATGGCACAGCCCTAGGTTCAAATTTGCCTCATTTGAGCATGCAAAGAAAAAAGTAGACAAGAAGAGGGAGTCTGCATTCAGCTCTGAGCTGCATCCGGTTTCAGAATGCCTCTTGTGTGATCTTGAACCATGCCGCTCTGTGCTCTTGTTGATAAGCCTGGAGATCCCAGCTGTTCAGATTTCAGTGTGTAGTAGGTTAACATTGATTACAGATTGAGCTACTGTAGAAAAGTGTCTTCACAAGGAAAATGTGGCAGCTGACTTGTGTGAGAACTGAGCCGAGCAGATTGTGTTTCTGTCACTTTGTTCAACAACTGATAGTTGTTTGGCAGTAGCGCCTAGGAGCTGAATCTTCAGGTGACAGGGTCAGCTAACATACATGTTGCCAGTCACCAAAGGAAGATCACTTGGATAATAATGTGTCATGTTCACAAGCCTAAACAACAAAGTCTGTAGGAGTTTTGCTGCCAGACCAAAGTAGCAGCGTCCATGATGGGCAGCACAGATAGATAGATAGATAGATAGATAGATAGATGGCCAGATCTGCAAGTAGCTTGAAGTTAGGTAGCTGATGTGTTCAGTTTCAGGATGGAACTAAGATCACAGTCAAGGAGCATACCTGGTACATAAATAGCACGGAAACTCCAGCAACAAAAAGTGGAGGTGCTCCACTCCACAATCATTTTGCAGTTTGAATTCCTGACTCCGGTCATTTGAGGGTATTATTCCATAGTATACTACTCCTTACATATACATGAAAGAGCATGAGAACATTTACTAGTCACAAGTTTCATACACGGCAAGAAAGTCTAATAAAAATAGCCTGGCAGTTTCACAAGTTTGATGTTTCCAGCATTGGCAGAAATCATACAAGCTGTTATCATCAGAGAGGGTTCATTACAGCCAAAGTAAAGTAGCATTCGACAGATAAATACACAGTAGCATCCTCGGACAAAAAAAAACCCTGCAATTTACATCTGGGGACGGGTTGCTTACAGTACAAACTATAAAATGGTCTGCAACTATACAAACAAATAAACTTTAACTTCTTGTATCTTGGTTCATGAATCATATGTTCAATAATGTATGTATGGTACATGGTACAACGGGGATGGTCTATCCATGGAAAAAAAAAAGTTCATCACCGGACAGATCGATAGAGGTGAGAGTAGACTCGCTTGGTCCTGTGAACAATGACAAGGCTCAAGCCAGCACCCACGACGCAAAACGCCGACATGATCAACGAGCTGACAAAGAAGCAAACAGCCCCTTCACACTTCAGTGGCCCATCTGCAAGTAAACCCATGCCCTGAAGAAACTGTGGAGACGACGACACTGAGCTCTGACGGCGCTGTGCTTGCTTCTCAGCTTCATAGTCATAGAAGCTACTGGCAATGAGACCTGAGAAGATCAGCGACCCTGTGGGGTTTGCTACTGTGAGGAAATTATACATTGCGCCAAAGTGTTTTACGCCGAAAAGTTCAGAAACAGCAGCCGGCACAATAGCCCAGTGAGTGCCATATCCAAGCCCAACCAGGAAGGTTCCCATGTACATAGTTCCAGGCCAAGCCATTGCAAAGAGGAAATGTCCAGCAGCCATGAGTATCTGAGCTAAGGCCAATGCTATGTGCCTTGGGTATTTATGTTCCCTGATCATCAGAAGAATAGCTGGTCAATGTATGAAGAAAGCCTGGCCAAAATTTGAGATGTCTGCAGAATTATCCAAATTTGACAAACAAGTACCATGGTAGAATATTACAGTAGAAGTCAAGTAAATATGAGTCACAACTACGATAAAAACTACAGTAGTATTTCTATATTTTACTGATAATACAGGTACTGAAAAATGATAGCAATCATTTTTATTTGCTGTGTTAACAGTGGATGACAAATCAAAATGTGGAGAACCTAGTGTTGGTACCTGACAATATTCTCAGAGAAATAGCCACCTCCAACACGACCAAGGAAGTTCCATATGCTCGTCAATGACACGAAGTTATGCCCGTCTTTGAAACCGGCAGCTTGGCTCATCTGACCCAGATTATCAATCACCGTCAGCCCTGATCCAGACCCGAGCAGAAGCGATAACCAAATAAGCCAAAAATCAGCCTTGACCAATGCCTGCATCAGGGTGAAGTTCTCCCCCCTACGTGGTCCCTTCCTGACTCTAACCCCACCTCTTGCTGCAGCTTGAACTAACTTGGCCTGCAAGTCTGCAATTCTCCTTCTCCTTTCAGATGGGGACAAAGAGTCTATGTCTTTAGGCTTCTCGTCTTCCATCTCACTTAGAATCAACTCTGGTTGATCCTCCCTTTCATGTGAAGTACCTGCCTCTCCTTTTAATGCTTCAGACAGCAGAGCCTCTTCATATGGACTTGGATATTCAGTTTTCAAGCTAAATGTCAGGACCACGGGGATCGCGATCGGTAAGATAAGCAAGACGAAAAGAAACACTGTGAGAGAAATGGCCACATTATCACTCACTTCCAGGAAATCTTGGACTAGCATGACACCAACGAGATATGAGGCAAGGAGCAAGCAAATGGTGTAGATGAACATGAAGCTGTTCTTGTCAGATGACCGCACCTGTCGGTGACCCCCGACAGGCCTTATAACAAACATGAGGCCAATGGCAACAAGCGATGGCCCGACTGCAACCATGAAGATAAGAGTTGCATGGTCTGGTGTGTGCATTACTGCGAACAGTTGAGTCAGAATTGCACTGCTAAGGCCAGCAAATCCTTTCAGAATGCCCACAGTTGGGCCCCTGCTCTTTGGGAAATTCTGGATGCATGTAACCAGTGAAGTTGTGTTGAAATATGTCTCGCCGTTGGTTCCAACAAAGATAAGGACACACATCTGAATTAAAAACATCAAGGAGTACTATATTAGTGTAGAAAATTAAGCAAAGTGAAGCAAATAACTACTCAAGTTCCAGATTTTTGTTTCGTATTTATCTAATTGTGGGGATTCACTAGTTTTCTTCACATAGTTTGGAATCCTGGTCTGCTGGATAACAACGAAACTCATTGGTCAACTTTAGTTGGATAAGCCATTCTTAGGATGCTGCACTGCAAATCGTAGTTAGAGCTAGACACACAGTAAGGAAAAGCAGCACAAAACTTTGAAAATTTATTTATCTCTATATTTTCTAGTTGAGCGCTAGCCTCGTACCCCCTCGGGTCGCCCCCGTGGGCGACCAGGGGGAAACCCTAGCCGCCGGCGCCCGTACTCCCCCGCATCTCCTTCATCCTCGCCGCCGCCAGCAGCGCCGCCGGGCGAAGCCTGGCCGGCAGGGGCGGCGGCGGGGCTCCCTTCCCCTTCGCGCGAATAGGCTGGCGCGGGACGGCCGTTCGAGAGGAGGCGCCGGACTTTTGCGGGGTGCGGCGGCGCTGCAGATGGATCCTGGCCGCGACGTGGGCAGCGCGTCGGCGGTTGGGGTTCGTGCTCGCGGCGTGTGCGGCCGCTGGATCTGGTGGTCGCGTGCGCCGTCGGTCTCGGGTCAGATCCTTCTGGATCCGGCGCCTGAGCGCCGTCGGCCAGCGCAGGATGGTGGATTTCGTCGCTGACCAGGTCGGGTCTTCATTGATCCGGCGCCTGGATGGATCTACGCCGGAGGTGTTGAGCCTATGGTGCTTCCCTCTCTGGAGTTTTCGGGTCTTGGCTGCTGCCAGATCCGAAGCAGATGGAGATTGGTGGTACAGGAAGAGGACCGGAGGAAACTTTGGTCGGCTAGCTCAGCCCGGCATTGGCGACGGCTTTGACGTCGTTACCTATCTTGAAGGCGAAGTCGAGGTCCCTCCTGTCCACCTCCGTCCCCTTCCCGGACGAAAGTCCAAAATCCGTCTTGGATTGGACGGCGGCGGCGCCCTTTGCGTCGTAACCTCCATGGAGGCACCGTCTTGGGAGGCTTGGGCGTTCGAGGGAGAGTTGCTATGGGTGAAGGGCTTCGCGTGTCAGCTCCAGCAGCGGCAATGGTGTGGAGGTTGGCAGGAGGAGCGGCGTTCTAACCGCGTCAGATGCGTCTGGTAAGAGATGTCAAGTCATGCCTGGCCGACAGGTGCTACGCTGAGTCATGCCTAGTCGGCAGGTGCTACACACGACAGATCTTTCAGAGTGTCCGCGTCGGAATGGACGAGCGCAGAGCGGTGGAGCTGTCTGGCGTTGTGGTGTCATCGACGGTAGCTAGATCGTGCAAGGTAGATGCAACAGTACAGCTCTGAAGATGGTTTGGTGGGAGGTGGCTGCGGCGGCCTCATACCCGGCAGGCGTCCTGGTTGAGGAGTGCGCCGGACTGGTAGGTGCCCCATACCCGGCAGGCGTCCTGGTTGGGACCTGAGGTCTTAGATGTTTAGGTTTGGCTGCGATGTCTGTTTGGTATTAGGCCCAGACTATCAGCGCCCCTTCATCGATTGGATAGGTGTAGCGACAGTTGTTGCTTAGAAAGTGGCTTTAGTCTTGCTGTTGTATGACTTTGTAAGGTCTTGTAAGAATAATTAATAAAGTGGCCGTATGCATCGCCCAGATGCAGAGGCCGGGGGTCATCCTCCTTTTCTAAAAAAAAAGTTGGATAAGCCATTCTATAAAGTTATACGCTCTCTCTCTAGTTCCATATACAAAACTGAACATACATAGTGTACAGAGTTTATCAATTCATAAATTTAAGAGATAGAAACAAAACAAAGAATGCAGCTCTGCATGGCAAGCAACAAATGTGTGGATTACATTATCCTGAGCTGCACACGAACATTTGCTTGACGAAGCAACTGAGGTTGTGTAGAAAATGATGTGGACAAACTAATTGTTTACTTGTAAATAAGAAACCATTCAGCCATTCACCGGTCAATCATAGTGATTGTGATGATGATTTATGATATGCCGTGCAGATTTTGCAATCAAACATCACACCTGGCAAAGCTATGTGCACACTCATGACAGCCATAAATTTACAATATACTTCTGACATGTGAGAAATTTGGAGAAACACAGGAAGTTTAGGAAGTAAGACTTGACTACTTTGCCATCTAATCCAGATAAGGCCAATAAAGTTTATAGTGAATCCATTATATAATATTAAAGAGAAAAAATTGTGTTACAAAAGCAACATCATATTTGAATTAAGAATAATCTCTGTTGCATCAGTTCACGCTGATACAGAATTGAAGACTTGAATAGTGACAAATAGGCAATCGGTTGCTGTGACAGTAAATAATTAGGCATAACATGGTGACTACTGAAAACAAAAGTAGTGACAAGGACAAGTTATTGTAAATAAAGAATACTACACTAGAAGAATGGACCATTGGTGGGCCGGCATTTCACACTTAAACATGTGTGATTGGTCAATTTCACAAGAAAGCCGGTGCCTAGAAAACTGATTTAATCTAAGATGTACCCTCCCTCCACGCCATTTTCATCAGCTGATCCTATCCAGCCAGTAACCCTCATTTTTACTTAATTATCATGTGCTCTGCGGTCTACATCACATCTTAATCTTAGGCCCACCTTGTTTGCAATTCCATAAACAAATTGGCACGACGACCTGAATGTATTGTGTTTGTAATTCAGCAGCAGCATTCAAAGTTGAGGACCATTTTGAACAGCTCTGTGATTCAATCAGATTCATAGTATCATCAATGAATGAATGAATGAATGAATCTACTACTAGTATAAGAAAGAAGCAGGGCACAATTCAAAAAGAAAGAAAGAAGCAGCGGCAGAGGAGGGACTTGACTTACTGACCATGGAGAGAGGCAGCGGCGGCGCCTGCTTGGTGACTATGAGCCAGAGCCATCCGTATCCGAGGAAGTTCTGCAGGGCGCCGATGAGCAGCATGGCCCAGGCGGGCAGCATGGCGGAGAGCGAGCCGGCGAGGAAGCCGACGCAGTCGCCGAGGTCCTTGGCGATGCCGAGCGCCGCCACATGGCGCTGGTTGTAGCCGAGCGCGGCCTTGAGGATTGGCGAGATGGCGCCGAAGAGGTAGCCGATGCCGGCCATGGACTGCAGCCACATTGCGGCGACGAAGACGAGCCATCGGTTGGTGGAGAAGGCCCTGAGCCTGTCGGCGAGCATCCCCATCCCCGTCGGAGTGCCCAAAAAAAGAAGGCTTATGCTTGCTGTTGGGGAATTGGAGGGAGGTCGCCCGAGGTCAAGGATTGGATTTCGATGGTGGAATGGAATGGGAGGAAGCTATCCCGTCCTGGAGCCGCCGGAGAGATTGGTGGAAGGAAGCAAGGAAGGAACCAGACCGGACGCAGATTTGGAGCCAAAAAAAGGAAGGCTTTTAATGGCAGGGCGCTTGGCTTGGCTTGGCTTTTGCTGGGGTCAGGTCAGGTGGAGGTGGTGGCGCTAAACAAAATTTGTTTATCGCAGAGGAAGAAGAGGAAATGATGGCGAACGGGAAGGGAAGACCTTTACACCAATTGATGAACCGAATGCAGCAAAAGTCGAGGAGAAAAGCAGTGGCAAAAGACGCAGTGCTCAATCGAAAGAAAGAAAGAATTGATGATGGTTGGGAAGATAGAAGAGACCGAAATGATGAACTGGTATTTGTGTGAGGATGACTGTATTTCATGTGATGAGAATGAGATGGTCAGACGATGAGCAAGGGGAGAGAGGGCGGGAGAGTTGAGTGCGCACGAGCTTGAGTTTATTCCCGGATTTATGAGGAGACGCTACTGCAAGTTGTGAAGTTGACCACATGTTTTGTTTTGTACTAGTAATAATCTGCCACCAAATGATCGATTCGGCGGTACCATCCCATCATACACACGTGACACACGTTCGCCGAAAAATGGAGCTAGGATCTCTCCCCTTTCATGCCAAAATAGTAGAATGCCCGGGCGCCGCCACGTCGGTCTGACGGTGGGGCCCCACACGGAAACGCCCGAAAACCCGGGGGTCCGACGGACGTTGCGTCCGTCGCCGCCTGACGCCGCTCCGGCTCACCGCCCAAGACCAAATCTAGCTATTTAAACCGGCCGGCGTCCCGCAACCCTAACCCATCCCTCCCCCTCTCCGCGCCGCGAGTCCGAGCCCACCCACCTCCTCCCTCTCCCGCTCCAGCGACACTCCGGCGCTCCGCCATGGTCCGGAGCAAGATCACCTACTACGCCATGCTGACGCCGGAGCGCCGTTGCGAGATCCAACAGGAGATCCGGGGGAGGCAAGTCACGCGCATCGCTGTCGGGATGCCTCCGAACTCGCCGGAGCCAGAGGAGGAGGAGCACCAGGGGAAAGAGGAGGAGGATGAGGAGGAGATGGCTCTGATGGAGGTGGAGGAGCCGGGGGAGTCGGACCAGCAGGTGTCGGCCTTTAACATAGAGCAGGCGGAGGCGGAGTTCGCCGTCGCCCAGTCCAATGAGATGACGGAGCAGCGGGCCATCCTGAAGTCCGTCCAGGATGAGGCCTATGTGGAGGCCAACCGGCGGTAGCTGGCAGAGTCCGACGCGCTCTTCGCCGAACTCGACGCGGAGATAGAGGCGAAGGAGGCCAGAATGGAGCAGGCGGAGCTGCAGCTGCCGCCCATGCTGCCGAAGCCGGGCACGGAGATCGTCGTGATCTCCGACGAGGAGTAGGTAGAATTGACGTAGTACGTAGGTGCTACTTTCTTTTGCATGTCTTTGTATGGATATAAGAATCGAGTATGAGATGTTCGGATGCACAAAGTGAAATTTGAGGCGTGCCCGCTCATTGCCCGTGGACCGGCGCATCCGCGGGCGTTTGAGGGGCCATATTTGTCATATGTGGTTGTAGATGCTCTAAGGGCAACCACAACCTATCAACCCAAGCAAGCAGAAGATTTGTCTGTTGTTTGTCCATTTGAGTGACCAAATAAACAGACGTTAGGCTCACGTCCATCCTTCACTAGGCGCATCATCCAATGGGGCAACCTATTTGGTGTGTCTGTCAGTTTTTTTCCAATAACCAAGATTTGATCTATTTTCATTAAACATAGCTAGGTGGGGGAGAATGAAGGGAGAGTTAAGTAAAGCACGAGGTTGAGTTTATTCCGAGATTTATAAGTAAGGAGACACTATCAGTTGACCAAATGTTTTGTAATATGTCCCCAAATGATGCAACGGTACCATCCCATTCTGCACATGTGACACACGCTCGTGGCGAAAAATGAGGCTTGCTAGGATCTCTCCGAAAGTGCTCTCGAGCGCACGTGAGTTCGAGATGACAAATGTTTTAATTGTTTGCAAAGTTTTATCTTTGCAAGCAATCAAGACATTTGTCAATGTTTATTATATTATTTTACTGTTTAACCGAGCTCGTGCAGTTTAACCGCGTTTTCAGATCTGTCCCCTTTGCTGCCAAAATAGTAGGTCGATGCCAGCTGCTGTCAAGTCTTAACGGCTCCCGTTGCCCCGGGCAGATATTTTCCTTGGGCTGCTTCATTCAGGCAGCTGTCCTATTGAATTGCAAAGGCACAAACACACCGCTGCCGGTTCGCCTGATTCTATGTCTTGCCCAAAAGCCAGATTTTTGCCTTCCCCGGCCCTGCTTCTTTCTACCACCATCGCCATGCACGCGCCCCATCCAGAGCAGAAATGATGATGCTTCATTGTCATGTCCGCCTCATCCCCCACAAAAAGATCTCCGCTCAATTTATCCCTTTATCTTTTTGTCATCGTGGCGCATACAGTAGCAAAAAACAAAACAAAAAGGAGGAAATCTTTTTATTTGACGCGCAGTCGATACGTACTCTGGCCGGCGACAGGAACCGGCAATACTTTGTTCCTCGCCGCGTAAACGAAAATGGTGGGTTACTATAGTATTGTTTGTTTTTTCTAAAATAAATAAATCAAGTGGTAGTATTGTTTTGTCCCCACGAGACAAACATTGCATCTGCACATTTTTTATTGGAAAACTCTTCTTTTCGACCTATTGATGTTTTATCTTTTATTAAGTCGCCTCTAGCTTGCGCCACGTGTCCCAACGAGACCGCCACACCGCTTACCTCTCGCTTTCTTATCTTCTCGAGAGAAGCAATCCTATCGTCTTCACACGCTCGATCCCCTCCGTTAGCTCTCGCTCCCTCTTTTTTTTCCCAAACCAGCTTCGCCATTGGCGAGCTGGTGCTCCCAAGCACAGCCAACCACCACCGATTACCAACGCTTCGTGTTGCAAGGACTCCGCGAGCTGCCGGTTGGGGCACGAAGCCGTCAAGTTCTCCGGTGTTGCGATGTCGGTGGGTCTGCAGTAGCTGGCATCTCGCAGCTGAGGCACTGCAGGCCGGTGCTGCATAGCATCGACGGATGCCGCGGAGGGGGCGCCTGGCAAGCTGCGTTGCAGCATCTATCTTGCTGCATGCCGGATGGGGCGTGACGCCGTCAGGTCACCAGTGCTGTGATCCCGGCGGGACTGCAGACGCCGGTGAAGCAGAGGGGCTCGCCCGCGTTGCGATGAAGCATCGTGGGGAGCTGCCGGAGCTGGAGAAAAGCTCGCGGGGTCGTTGAGCTCCGCCCACGCTGCAATGAAGCACCGCCGGAGCTCCAGTGAAGCGTCGCCGAAGTTGCAATGAAGCGTCCGGGGGACCTTCAATCTCGCCGGCGCGGCCATGAAGCTTTCACCAGAGTTGCAGTGAAGCTTTCGCACGGCAGCGGCAGCGTGCTTGGTGTTGCCATGGAGCAGGCCCGATGGCACCCGGTGCTGCAATGCAGCGGTCGGCGGCGGCTTTGGTAGTTGCGTGTGCTCATCGGCGTCGGCACGACGACATGTGCGTCGGTGCTCCAGTCATCGGTGTAACAGGGGTGTGCAGTCATCGTCGTTGGCTCGTTGCTGAGAGGAAGTGGGTGTCATAGTAGCGGCGGGGGGCTTGTGGATGCAAGACAAGGGGAGAGAAGGGTGGCGTGGAGCTGTGTTGCTCTGATCGGACGGGTCAGATGCGCCTAATCAAACGGCTGACCAAACGAATGATTTATCTAGGAAATCATCCGGCTGATCCATAGCAGCCGCCTTTTTTATTTCATTATCTAGACCAGAGGAACACTGGAGATGTATGCATGCACTCGTAGTCTGGCTAGCAAGGGCCCAACTTTTGGCCAAGAAAGGAATATTTTGCCGTGTGCATTTTCGCACGGGAGACTACGTTAGTCCGTTATAAGCTTTGATCCTTATATATCGTTTCCTTTAACCTGATTTTTACATATCATTGATCAATTTGGTGAAGCAGGGGGAGGGCTCCGTACTTAGGTGTTCTGTTAGGGTTTGTGTCATAAGAAGACAAGGCGGAGGTGGCTTCTTGAAGATGGAATAAGTTCCTTTCCGCCTAGCCCTTGTCCCGGTAATGTTTCAAGCGTTGTCAGAGGGCGTGTGGAGGTGTGTCTCTAGCGGATCTCATGGGATCCGATCGGCGCTTGTCTTCGGTGGATCCGGTCTTCGTTCATCTACGTCTATGTGTCTGCATGTTGGATCCTTCCGATCTAGGCTTCTCTTCATCGGCGATGGTTGCTGTTCTGGTGCGCTGGTCCTATGAGGTCTTAGCATGATGACTTCCCGACTCTACTACAACAATGTTTCGATGAGGGAGTAGCAATGATGGCGGCGCTCCTTCGGCACGCTCCAATGCTTGTAGTCGTCGCTAGGTGGTCTATGGACCTAGATGTAATTCTTACTTCTGGTGTTCTTTTTACTACCTTCATAGTTGATGAATAGATCGGAAATTTTCTCGCAAAAAGGATCTATCGAGGAAAAGGACCCCCGCGTCGCTCCCAGGCGGGACAGCTCGGGCGGAACCCTAGAGCCGCCGCCTCCATCTCCTCCGCCCCGCCCCCTACCGTCGAAGGATGTCGTCGGTCAAAGGCTGCACGGATGACGGTGGTGGCGGGCTCTCATCCCGGAGTGCGACTGACAGTGGTGGGGCCTCTTCCTTCTCGTGTGGCAGGATCTCCAGCTGGAGTATCATGGTGGCCCTGGATGGCGCGGCTCGTCTGACGGAGTTGGATGACGCGGCGGCGGCTCCGTACTTCTTTGGTGACCTGGGTGACCGTTGTGGCCGCGTGCGAGGCATGTCACCTGGTTCGGGGGTCTCGGTGCAGCCCATCCCCTCATCTCTGCGTGGTGCGGGTGGTGGCGGCAGTGCCCGCTGAGTTCTCCGGCCTGCTGATCAGGAGCCGGCGGGCGACGGCATGGGGCCCTGCCGATCCGCCTAATAAAGGAGGTGGTCCTAGGGTTCTTCTCACGTCAAGACGATGTTCTGGGTTCTAAACTTTGCGAGGGAAGCACTACACATGTTCGGCGTTGCTTCTGGGTTGCGAGTGAATTACGCCAAATCCCTGGCCATCCCGATACGGGGCACACCGCATGATAATGAGAGAGTCAGAGGTACACTTCTTTGCAGGATCAGTGAGTTTCTGTGTAAATACCTTGGGCTTCAGCTAGCGATCAGGCAGCTCACGTGTACGAAGTGGCAAGCGTTGCTTGATCAAGTGAGGCATTTTGTGCTTGCTTGGCAGAGAGGGGTGATCAAGAGGTCAGGTCGGCTAGTCCTAGTCAAATCGGTGGTCTCTGCCAGACCACTCCACCACCTGCTGATCATGGATGCGCCTTTATGGGTCTACAAAGACATCGACTATTGGATGATAGCTTTCTTTTGGGCAAGGAAAGACAAAGCTAATGGTGGCCAATGCTTAGTGGCATGGAACACCATATGTCGACTAGTGGAGTTTGGTGACCTGGGGGTTAAAAATCTGAAGGTGCAAGCTTGGTGTACCGTGTCCATTGGGAATGGCTACGGTGTACTGTCCATATAGACCGTGGCAGGGGTTGTCGATGATGGTGGATGATGATGCGAGAGCGGTCTTTGATAGCTTCGTTCGCATTTTTGATGGATATGGGAAGAGCGTTCTTTTTTGGCGTGATCGATGGATACACGGTTTCACTATACAAAGGCGACCCTAGCTTTGGTGGCGGTGAGGAACCAGAACCAGAGAATTGTGCATCGATGTTGATGGACAACGGTTGAACCAGTGATGTGCAGGGAGACATCTCGTTTGTGGCTCACCTACAACTGACGCATCTCATCCAGGCGATCAACCGGGTGTCTCGTAATGAGGAGGCGCCGAACCACTTCTCCTGGACGAGCGCGGCTTTTGGCTCATACACTGCCGGTTCGGTTTACAGGTGACTTTGTCAAGGCCTTGTGCGTTTCCCCTACGTCAAATGCATTTGGAGAAGCTGGGCTCCACTCAAGTGCAAATTTTGTGTGTGGCTGACTGACCAGTCTTGCCTCTAGACGTCGGATAGGAGGGCGCGCTATGGCATTCAGGATGAGATCTCAGCATGCTACATTTGCCTTTAGGATGAGGACAATGTTGGTCACATTCTGGTCAATTGCATCTACGCCCGTGAGGTATGACACTTATGCTTCTCACAATGCTGAATCAATGTGAGATGGCCCACGACTGAAGACAGGTTCACCGACAGGTGGTTGGAGGAAAGATTGAGGTTCAGTGGAGAGCACAAATGGGGCTTTGATTTGATGGTAATCGCGATAGCCCGGGCCGTATGGAAACAAACAAATGCGAGGGGTTTTCATAGGAGTGAGCAAGAGAGTTCTCCCCAGTCGCTGGTTGGCATGATCTTCAAGGAGCTTGCTGACTAGAAGTAGGCTGGTGCAGGTGGCTTAGACCGTTTCCTGAGAGAGTAGGCTAGGTGTAGTGCGTGGTGTGTGGTGTAGGTGTGTTGCTTCTGATGTTCGCATTGGATGAGAACCTCTTGTAAATCTCTTGCCGCCTTCTATAAAATTATGGTACGCTATTGGCATACTCTTGAAAAAAAGACGGTGTTCTGCTTGATGCATGTCCTCATTAATCTCACCTGTGACAAGTTTCGGAAGGCTCCACTGACGATCTCCATTGGGCACCTAATGCATGTAGATTGCTGGATCAGATGGGATTCAGTCATGTGAACCCATATTTCTGGCCATGTGACTTCAAGAGGGAGCGACGCAAAGCTTCGCAGTCATGTCGGTGTTTTGATTTCCATGGTGAAGATTGCGGCGGAGAATGTCATGGCGGCTGAGGTCTGAAGTCTAGTAATGGTGGACTGAGTCTTCGAGGCGATGAGGACTTTGCTTGGTGTTTCCTGACTTGTAGCGGCGGCATCGGCAAGCGGGGCGGCAGCACAAGTGGAGTACATAGTCTTATCTTTCATGGTGAAAATGCAAGGTCTGGCCTTAAGTGGTTGCGCCTGGCAATGGCATTGTTGAAGGCATTGTTTTGAGAGCGCGAACTTTCTCCATGGTGAATACCTAAGATCTATGATCGGGCGGTGACGACGCTTTTGCACTATTTCCTTCTTGGAGGCGTCGTTGTCGGCCCAACAGGAACCAGGGTACCATTGGCCTATGAACCTGGGGCTTGACCATGGCCCCCAGGGCAAGACCATACCCAGAAAAACACTACCGGAGGTTTGACTTCCACGGATTCAAAGTACGAGCTGCCTAAGAACAACACAGAGTGCTTTGTGGGCTTCTCGGCCCTGGGAAGCGCCTCCCGAAGCCTCGAAAAGCCTTTCTGCAGCACGACGTGTCTCCATGCGAGAGGCTAGAATCTCGTTGTCAAAGGCATTAAATGCGACCCATTCTCTCTCGACTGCTGCCCGTGTCAGGAATCATGAGAGGATGCGTCGGAATCGTCCCCTAGCATGGGCTCCGGCAAGGCAAGGTCATCAATAGTGGCACCCAAATATTCACCTGCTCCACACACGGCTATAGGAACAATGCCCCTGAACCTCCCACTTTGTATGAGCAAGGATACAGTCGGTTACCCATGAAACAATGCGCTGCCCCGGCAGCCATCATCCCTGCACGAACAGGCATGTCGCAAGCAACAGTGCCACGCCTGTACCTATTGTTCCTTTCCATTTGTTTATGCTGGGCCAATGGGAGCCCCAGAGAGAAGAAGAGGCCCTTGTAGTAGTATAAATAGGGGAAGGCCACTGCCTTGGATGGCAACTGATTCATCGACAACTCTACACACGCATTGTAGCCAACTCTCAGAGAAATATCATACGAGAGCAGGAGTAGGTAGTTCTTGTGTGTTCTACGTTCTGTTCTTCTTCTTCCGGCGATCGATGACTTAGGAAACTAGACGCGTTCAGTCCCTGGCCGAACTCACAAAGGGTTGTAGCAGACAACCCAATCTCTGGTTCTTAGACACCGACATTTGGCGCACGAGGTAGGGGACCGGGGTGTCTTTAGTTTCCTTGGTTTGTGTCGTCTACCCCTCTGAGCATCTTTCCTTCCTTGGTGTCACCTCCGGCGCTGCCCTTTTGGTCGACCGCCCGCTCCAACCACCACTTCAGAGTCAAGTGAAGATGGCACAAGGCAGGATTCCCTCGGCCACGGTGAGTCGACGCATGCACCGGCCCGGATTGGGCCCCACCATACTGCACAGCGGCGGGGCGCTGCCCTCCTAGTTGATGCGCGGCTGTAAGGGCCGCACCACGGTTGACAGGTTGCTCCCTGGCGGCCACGTGGTGGCAAGACCCGCATACATCTCTCTTTGTTACCAAAGTGCAGAGGTCGATGATGACCCACAAGTGTAGGGGATCTATTGTAGTCCTTTCGATAAGTAAGAGTGTCGAACCCAACGAGGAGCAGAGGGAAATGACAAGCGGTTTTCAGTATGGTATTCTGTGCAAGCACTGAAATTATCGGTAATAGATAGTTTTGTGATAAGGTAATTTGTAACGAGTAACAAGCAATGAGAGTAGATAAGGTGCAGCAAGATGGACCAATCCTTTTTGTAGCAGAGGACAAGCGTGGACAAGTTCTTATATAGAGAACAGCGCTCCCGAGGACACATGGGAATTATCGTCAAGCTAGTTTCCATCACGCTCATATGATTCATGTTCGTTACTTTGATAATTTGATATGTGGGTGGAACGGTGCTTGGGTACTGCCCTTTCTTGGACAAGCATCCCACTATGATTAACCCCTATTGCAAGCATCCGCAACTACAAAAGAAGTATTAAGGTAAACCTAACCATAGCATGAAACATGTGGATCCAAATCAGCCCCTTGAAGCAACTCATAAACTAGGGTTTAAGCACATCACTCTAGCAACCCATCATCTACTTATTACTTCCCAATGCCTTCCTCTAGGCCCAAATAATGGTGAAGTGTCATGTAGTCGACATTCACATAACACCACTAGAGGAGAGACAACATACATCTCATCAAAATATCGAACGAATACCGAATTCACATGACTACTAATAGCAAGACTTCACCCATGTCCTCATGAACAAACGCAACTACTCACAAAGCATATTCATGTTCATAATCAGAGGGGTATTAATATGCATTAAGGATCTAAACAAATGATCTTCCACCGAATAAACCAACTAACATCAACTACAAGGAGTAATCAACACTACTAGCAACCCACAGGTACCAATCTGAGGTTTTGGTACAAAGATTGGATACAAGAGATGAACTAGGGTTTGAGAGGAGATGGTGCTGGTGAAGATGTTGATGGAGATTGACCCCCTCCCGATGAGAGGATCGATGGTGATGACTTCCCCCTCCCGGAGGGAAGTTTCCCCGGCAGAACAGCTCCGCCGGAGCCCTAGATTGGTTCTGCCAAGGTTCCGCCTCGTGGCGGCGGAGTTTCGTCCCGAAAGCTTGCTTATGATTTTTTTTCCAGGGTAAAAGACTTCGTATAGCAGAAGATGGGCACCGTAGGGCTGCCAGGTGGCCCACGAGGCAGGGTGCGCGCCCAGGCGGTAGGGCGCGCTCCCCACCCTCGTGGACAGTGGGTGGCCCCCCTCCGGTATTTCTTCCGCTCAATATTTTTTATTAAATCCAAAAATGACTTTCGTGGATGAGGGAGTCCTGGACTAGGGGGTGTCCGGATAGCCGGACTATTAATATCCGCCGGACTCCCAGACTACGAAGATAGAAGATTGAAGACTCCGGCTCGTGTCCGGAAGGTACTTTACTTGGCGTGGAAGGCAAGCTTGGCAATACAGATATGTAGATCTCCTACCATTGTAACCGACTCTGTGTAACCCTAGCCTCTCCGGTGTCTATATAAATCGGAGGGCTTTAGTCCGTAGGACACAACATTACATCTCAACAATCATACCATAGGCTAGCTTCTAGGGTTTAGCCTCATTGATCTTGTGGTAGATCTACTCTTGTACTACCCATATCATCAATATTAATCAAGCAGGACGTAGGGTATTACCTCCATCGAGAGGGCCTGAACTTGGGTAAAAACATTGTGTCCCTCGTCTCCTGTTACCATCCGCCTAGACGATTCGGGACCCCTACCCGAGATCCGCGGTTTTGACACCGACATTGGTGCTTTCATTGAGAGTTCCTCGTGTCGTCACCAATAGGCTCGATGGCATCTTCAACCTTCAACGCTGCTGTGGTGGGACTTTTCTCCCGGATAGATCTTCATATTCGTGGCTTTGCTGCGGGCCAACTCTCTCGGCCATCTGGAGCAGATTGAAAGCTACGCCCCTGGCCGTCAGGTCAGATTCGGAAGCCTAAACTTCACGGCCGATGACCGCGGAGACTTGATCTTGACGGACTCGAGCCACGACCAAGCGCCGCCAAGACCGCAGCGATGGGCATGATCTAGCCCTGCCGCCGTACAGTGCTTTGGTGGCCGCACTTGAATCCGCCCCGGCTACTTACCCGGAGCCGATTGCCCATGATGAGGGTCGGTGGATAGACGCCGCCCCGGGGGCTTCAACATCTACGGCGATGGAGCCGAATACCGATTTCGTCCCTTGCAAAACTCATGATCCCGAGGCGCCGGACTCCTCGCCGGACTCCGAGCCTCCCGCGCCCGCCAATTAAGCGATTAGGCGCGGTTATGGAATTCACCGCCATGGACATCTTTCAACACTCGCCTTTTGGCGATAACCTGAATTCCTCAAGCATCTCTCGCTATCAGAGAATCTGGCCGTACTATGGCGGGACGGTTGGAGTTCGGACGACGAAGAAATTTGGAGCCCACCCACCACCCACTTTGTAGCCATCGCCGAGGATCTAACCGACATGCTAGACTACGACTCGAGGACATCGACGCTATGGACGATGATGCCGAGACGATCGTAACCAGCGCCCACGGACACCGGAAGGCCACCTCGTCATACGACGTCTACATGGTGGATACCCCAAAGGAAGGGATGTCGAAAAAGCAGCGGAGGAAGATTCTTTGAAGAAGCAGCCTAAACGCCCGGCGTCGTGGCGCCGCTCTAAATCCCGCCACAACAAGAATGGAGAATCCGCACGGAGATAATAACACTCGGAGAGTGTCAAGACAAACCCTCCAGCAAGACTCAGCGAAGGAGGATGTAGAAGCAAGCCCTCACGAAAGGGCGGCAGAAGAAAAGGTTGAGGATCACAACTATGTACCTCCCTCCGAGGACGAATCAAGCCCCGATGACGACGAACTCAAAGAGCCCGTCGAACAAGATCTTTGCAAACGCAGGCTCATCGCTACAGCAAGAAGCTCAAGAAGGAAAAGCGGAAGCTCAACACAATGGAAGACGCGCTCCGGATAAGATGGAGCAAAGTGCTCAAAACCGCAGACAAACAAGGTAACAGCCACCAATTGAAGAGCTACCGAGCGCAAGCTGCTCCCAGATTGACGAAGAGGCCATAAAGCCTCCACCGTCAAATGGCCCAGCCAGTCCATCTGGACCCAAAAGGAAAGCCCCAATAAGCAAAGGAACACGTCAAATGTCCGACGATAGCGGCACGCATACAAATCTGGCGCCAGACACCCACTATGCTTCACAGACGAGGTCTTTGGAACATGAATTCCAGCAGCAGGTTTAAACCCATCAACATAGAAGCCTACGATGGAACAACAGACCACGAGTGCGGATAGAAGACTATATATCTGCATATACATATGGCGGAGGAGACGATCTCCACGCCATAAAATATCTACCCTCAAGCTCAAAGGGCCAGCTCGTCATTGGCTCAAAAGCCTCCCGAAAACACTGTTGGAAGTTGGGAAGAGCTCGAGGAAGCGTTTAGAGCAAATTTTCAAGGGACTTATGTCCGCCTCCGGATCTGAGACGACCTAAGTCACATAACTCAACAGCCGGAGAGTCGCCATGAAAGTTCGGAACAGGTTCCTTACCAAAAGAACCAAATAGTCGATCGTCCGGACGCCAAGCCTTAGCAGCTTTTAAGCACAATGTCCGAGACGAATGGCTCGCCAGACACCTCGGTCAAGAGAAACCGAGGACAATGACCGCATTAACAAGCCTCATGACCCGCTTTATGCTAGAGAGGACAGCTGGTTGGCAAGAAGTAGCACCAGCGACCCAAGTACATCCGAGATAATAGATGGAAGCGGAAAATCACGCGCAGAAAAGATCGGCGCGGAATAAAGAGAAAAGCCCAAAGAGCACGGCGGTCAACGCCAGATTTAAAAGCTCACGGCGAATAATAAAGCTCAACCCATCAAGGACGACAATGACGAACTGTCTAACCTACACAAAATCACGGTCGGATCTGTCAAATCCACAGTACCTCGAAGGCTCGCAAATCACACCCACGAGGATTGTTGGGTTTTCAAACATCCGACCGACTAAACGCCGAACGCAAGGGGCTCGACGCGTCAGCGAAGAAGATAAACCCCCTTGCAGGCACCGGAAAACAAAAGACTTTCCCACAAGGGGTCAAAGCGATAAACTCACTTCATGTGAGGACACGGAAAAACAGGCGGCACTTTCTAAAAGAGCTTGCACGGTCCGCCCCATAAACCATAGAGATTGGATATCAAAACCAATCACTTTCGACCACCGGGATTATTCCAAAAGTGTTTGAACCGCGGGACGGACTCCCCTGATATTGAATCCGATAATAGACGGACTGCAATTCACAAACGTCCTAATGGACGGAGGCAGTGACCTAAACCTGCTATATTCAAACACAATCCGTCGGATGGGGATAGACCCTACCAAAATTCGACACAGCCGCACTTCCTTCAAAGGAGTTACGCCAGGCCCTTACGCCAAGTGCACAGGCTCGATATTACTCGACGTCGTGTTCGGATCACCGAACAATTTCCGACGAGACAAGTTAATTTTCCATATCGTCCCATTTAAAAGTGAACATCAAGCACTATTAGGACGAAAGGCTTTTGTCCGCTTCAACGCCATACCGCATTACGCGTCTCTTACACTTAAGATGCCCGGTCCACATGGCACCATTTGGCGAGGGTCACTTAAAGACCCCAATTCGGATAGACGAATCCGGACTCAGCGAGCTAGGGCTCCCTAGCCGCATACCCTTTCACAAGGGCTGCGCGCACAACTAACATCAGTTTCATATAAACCTAGCCTTAATTATTTACGCTTATTCTTTTGCATTATTTTCGCACGAACTGTTTTTGAAATGTTCCTCTCTTTTCTCCAGATGAACAACGTGCGCACCCGCCCGTGATAACGGCACAACGGAGACACATGCGCAGACGTGCGGAGGGACCCGTCGCAAGGATTCTTTTGATTAAGACCCTCGTAGACCTTTTTATTCTGTCTCTTGTTGCTAAATCACCTCGGCTTCTTCCTATAGCCGAGGCGGACTCGACGCTTTGGCATCGGCGCATCGAAGACAATGCCCGCACGGACACAAGGGGCTTAGGGCATAATTCTGCCGTCATCATAAAGTCCGAACACCTTAGGGAGTGTTCGGCGTCTCAAGATGGGCACTATATGCATCAGCTCGAATCATGTCTTTGGTCAAATGTTGGGTTTGCGGCTCCGTGTTTTGCTGCCTTACGTTCGTATCACCCGGCTAACGCGGAACCGGAGAACTCTGCGATTGTGCCCCGTTTCGGTGGCGAGCACCTCGATGAAAGAAAGCCGAAACCGATCATGATATAGCGAGAGTCTGGTCAGCCACTTGATCGACTACGGAATGTTTAGAATTCCCCGCTTTGACGAAGGGCCGCTTCCCGGTCAAGCACATACGCACCCCGAATCCGGAGATGTGCGGTGCCATTAGGGGCTATATCGTAGCCCCACCCTCGAGCTCCATTGGCTAAGTGAAAGAGATAAAGCATTATAGTCCGGATTGCCTCGTTAGCTACGCTACCACCTCCTTATAACAGACCGAGGCGTCGGATTAAAGTGTGAAAAGCGCTATTTTGCGAACACCCCAGCACTTTGTGCAAGGGGCTGAAGTCAAGATCGCATCTTTCGGGTTATACACAAGTATACTTAAACGGCCGCAAGGAGAAGTATTACTACTTGGAAGCACAAGTATAAAAAGCATTCATACTATAATCATTCATAAACAAGTTAATGCGTTCAATTGAACGTTACATTCTTCGAGCACTGCGACTCTATTATCTGGCGCCACGCATAACTTCCCTGAAATAATGTTCGGCAGAAGCGGTTCCCATCGAACCTCGGGCAGCAACGGTGGTGGCATCCATCTCCGGACACTGCGCCTTTACGGGCGAGCCATCCGCGCCCTCGATGCAGCCGACCGCTTCATCTCCTTGATATGCGGCACCGCCCCAAGGAACTGCTGCGATGAGGCCAAAATAGCTCGTCGCCTTGGACCTCTCTGGCCACACATGGGCCACGATGTCGATCATAGCCAGCCGGACAGTCTATTCATTCGGTCCATTCGCCAACCTGTCCGACGGCGGAAGAGGGCGATCCGGACTGTGGAATTGAGTCAATATAACTCTTCCACCTCGTGATCCCCGGCTCCGGAAGTGCTTAACGGCGTCGCCGACTCGCAGCCAAGTCCATGTAAGAATCCTCCGAACTCCACTGCTTTTCAAATTTGGCATACTTGGCATCCATAAACCGGCGACGATAAGAAAGCGGCTTGCGGCCGTGATTTCTCGGCCAGCGCAGCTCCTCCTTCATAGCCCGCATTGCAGAGCGGGCATCCTTGGTCTCGGTGGTGGCCTTCTTCAGTCTTCCCGCTCCAATAGGCGCCTTTTCAAGAGCCTCGCTTCTGATCGGTAGCATCCTTTAATTTCTTGGCCAATCCGGCCACCTCCGCCCTGCTTAGGCAGTGCGCAGCCTTTTCGGCCTTCAACTCCTCGGCCGCCCTCGCGGCAGCCGCATCACTCCTTCGGGCTTGCTCCTTGGTATGTGCAAGCTCGGCCCGAAGTCTCTCCACAGCAGCAGCACTATCTGTACAAACAACATATAACTTATCAGAGGAGGGCTTTAACCCACTCAATAAAGCGGCTATGGAGAATTTATTTACCTTGCGACTCGTCAAGTCGCTGATTGACAAGTGCTATGTCAAGATCGCCATGTCGATTGCCGACTCGATTAAAAAACCGATCGATCCGGCTGGCCTGGACTATCCGCCACATGTCGAGAATGGCGATATTTATTACCCGAGATATTTAGATTTTCGATCCTCGACGACGCTGTCGTCTTCGACAACCTACCGAGTCTCGTGGGCTACTATCTATCTGGCGCATTTTTATATGCACAACTGTTAAAAACAAAAGTGCGCTATTTTCGCATACCTCAAATCCCGCCTTGAGAAGCTCATGGCAGCATCACGCAATCCGCTTTCAGCAGAGCGAAATCCTTCCAACCACCGTGCGCGATTAACGCGGTGAGCTTCGAAATGGGCGCCCTCTCAAGCAAACTCTTGATTCTCTGGCGGGCTCGGTGGGTGTTGAACTCTTGACCCCTCCGGACTCGTGGGCGCCCTCCGTGGCGACACTTGGGCTCGCTTTGCCTCATCTGGCGGCGCGTCGGACGGAGGCGTGTCGCTCTCCATCATCTCGGAAGAAGATCCCCCGAGGACGAACTCATCTGAGACGGTTGCAGATCCGAACTGCGATATAAATATTTCGGTTACCTACAGAAGCATAATCGAAGGTACTTTCTTATTAAACTTCCTCTTTCATACTCACGGCTCGTTGGAGGGCTGGTCCGTGGGCGATGATTGCGCGTCCGGATTCTCTCCGGACGCCGGACCCTCCGGTGGGGATTTCTTCCCACGCTTAGGGGCTGGGGCCTCCGGATCTTCGGAGACGGTCCTCTTCTCCCCCTGAAGGGTGGGATCCTTGGTTCCCTCCTCTTCAGTCGCCCCTTTGGACGAAGTATTAGCTCCTTTATCTCCCCCGTCGCCCCCCTCTGTGGGCGCAACCTCCAACATTCTGACCAGCACGGGCTCCAGTGTGGTCTCTGGGAGGGGGGCCGGACACCTTATCAGCCTTGATCACGCCACCCATTCCTGTAAAAGAACAAAGGGTCAGGAGACGATCTCTTAAAAGGCATACAAAACAGGATGTCCGGGCTTTGAGCTATTTACCTGAGTATCCGGACGATCGCGGCTTAGTCCAGCATCCTCAGCCGAATCCGGACACGCCACTTGCGGTCCGAAGAACAGCTCGTACATCTCCAAGGGTGTCGCGCCCATGAAATGCTGGAGGATACGAGGTCCCTCCGGGTTGAACTCCCATAAACGGAGTGGACGACGTTTGCAGGGTAGGAGGTGCCTAGTTAGCATGACCTGCATCACCTTGACCAGATCGATCTCCCTTGTTTGGAGGTCCCGAATCCGGCCTGCGGTGCGGGCACGTCCTCGGGCGGCCCCAGTTGAGCCCTTGGTTGACCCACGACATCGATTCTTTGTGGAGGTCCGAGGCGGAAGGAGGCGGCGGCTTCGCTACGCCCCTTGGAGCGGTGATGTAGAACCACTCCTGCTGCCACAATCCCTGTTCCTCTTGGAAGGAACCTTCGAGCCACGGGGCATCGACCTTCTTGCTTATGGTCGCCCCGCCACACTCCGCTCGACGCCCTCCGATCATCTTCCGCTCCACCTTGAATGTTTTCAGCCACAGGCCGAAGTGGGGGATGACGCAGAGGAAGGCTTCGCAGACAATAATGAATGCGGAGATATGGAGGATGGACTCCGGAGCCAAGTCGTGGAAGTCCAGCCCGTAGAAGAATAGAAGCCCCCTCACGAAAGGATCCGTCGGGAAGCCTAATCCTCGACGGAGGTGAGATGCGAAAACAACATATTTGCCGGGCTCGGGGGCTGGCACGGCCTGCCAGGGGCAGCAACTGTCGAGACTTCGTGGGCTGTGCACTTGGCCTCACGCAACTTCAATATGTCCTCCTCCGGCACCCACCGGCCCTGGAGGTCGGAGCCGGACATTGCTATGGATCCGAAGCGCTCGAGTCTGAAGCTCTTGGTGTTGGAACTGGGAGCAGAGGAAAGATTCAATGCGAGGTTGAAAGACAAGGACAGGCCTTGGTCCTCTTATAAAGGGGAAATAATACCAAGGGCCGTCTCCGTGACCGTTTGAGATTCCCTTCGATAGAGGAGGCGTGGCGGCAGGAGCGGTTGGGTTACCCACGCACGTATTGATGAGGATCCGGAATAAAGGGAACACGATCTACGCTTGACGGGGCGTGCCAAGAAACGCGCCGCTAAGCGTGCGAAGTGGTACGATAATTCAAACAAGGGCTTGGTGCGGTGTGATGTCATGCCGCATAATACGTCGCCAGATTGGATCGGTGTATATGTTTTATTCTCTCTACGTTGGAATGTGGAAATTATTTTGCGAGCCGGACACTATCACGGTGTTCATTATCTTCTCCGGATTATTCAAGGAGGAACCCGCCTTGCAATGCCGAACATTATGCACGCCGGACTTATCGTCATTGAAGACTGGTTCAGGGCTACCGAGGAGTCTGGACTAGGGGTGTCCGGATAGCGGACTATCAATATCCGCGGACTCCCGGACTCACGAGGATAGAAGATTGAAGACTCGGCTTGTGTCCGGAAGGTACTTTACTTGGCGTGGAAGGCAAGCTTGGCAATACGGATATGTAGATCTCCTACCATTGTAACCGACTCTGTGTAACCCTAGCCTCTCCGGTGTCTATATAAACTGGAGGGATTTAGTCCGTAGGACACAACATTACATCTCAACAATCATACCATAGGCTAGCTTCTAGGGTTTAGCCTCATTGATCTCGTGGTAGATCTACTCTTGTACTACCCATATCATCAATATTAATCAAGCAGGACGTAGGGTATTACCTCCATCGAGAGGGCTCGAACACAGGTAAAACATTGTGTCCCTCGTCTCCTGTTACCATCCGCCTAGACGCACAGTTCGGGACCCCCTACCCGAGATCCGCCGGTTTTGACACCGACAATGGAGTTTCAGGACTTTTGGAGTTTTGCAGAATAGGTCTCTAATATTTGCTACTTTTCCAGCCCAGAATCCCAGCTGCCAGCATTCTCCCTCTTCATGTAAACCTTATAAAATAAGAGAGAATAGGCATAAGTATTGTGACATAACGTGTAATAACAGTCCTTAATGCAATGAATATCGATATAAAAGCATGATGCAAAATGGACATATCAACTCCCCCAAGCTTAGACCTTGCTTGTCCTCAAGCGGAAGCCGGTATCGAAAAATATGCCCACATGTTTAGAGATAGAGGTGTCGATAAAATAAAATACGGACATGAGGGCATCATGATCATTCTTATAACAGCAACACACACACACACACACACACACACACACACACACACACACACACACACACACACACACACACATATATATATATATATATATATCTTGTCATATGATTTCTTATGTTCAAGTAACAATCTATCCATAATGTCAAGTATGAATCATAAACTTCATTGAGAACCAACAAACTATGATCTTGATCATTGAAGCAATTGGAATTTATCATAACATAGGAAAGAGTCAACATAAGAGCTTTTCGGCAAGTCCACATACTCAACTATCATTTTGTCTTCCACAATTGCTAACACTCACGCAATACTTATGGTTATGAAGTTTTAATCGGACAAAGAGAAAGATAGGGGCTTATAATGGTGCCTCCCAACCTTTTACCTCAAGGGTAATGTCAACAATAATAGTTCATGCTAACTTACATCCAATTGGATATATATATCAGGATCTTTCCAACACGAGGTGCTTGCCAAAGGATAAAATGTAAAAAGGAAAGGTGAAGATCACCATGACTCTTGCATAAGGTAGAAAGTAAAAGATAGGCCCTTCGCAGAGGGAAGTAGATGTTGTCATGTGCTTTTATGGTTGGATGCACGAAATCTTAATGCAAAAGAACGTCACTTTATATTGCCACTTGTGATATGGACCTTTATTATGCAGTCCATTGCTTTTTTTGCTTCCATATCACAAGATCGTATAAAGCTTATTTTCTCCACATTAATAAGTCATACATATTTAGAGAGCAATTTTTATTGCATGCAACATGACAACTTACTTGAACGATCTTACTCAATCCGTAGGTAGATATGGTGGACTCTCATGGCAAAACTGGGTTTAAGGATATTTGGAAGCACAAGTAGTATCTCTACTTGGTGCAAGGAATGTGGCTAGCATGAGGGGGAAAGGCAAGCTCAACTTGTTGGATGATCCATGACTATATACTTTAATTCAGATATGAGAAAACATAACCCATTACGTTGTCTTCCTTGTACAACATCAACTCTTTGGCATGTCATATTTTAATGAGTGCTCACAATCATAAAAGATGTCCAAGATAGTATATTTATATGTGAAAACCTCTCTTTCTTTATAACTTCCTATTAATTGCAATGATGACCAAAGCTATGTTTGCCAACTCTCAACAACTTTTAATCATCATACTCTTATATGTGAAGTCATTACTCTCCATAAGGTCAATATGATCTCTTTTATTTCTTTTTATTCTTTTTTTATTCCCTCAAGATCATAGCAAGATGGCAAAGCCCTTGACTCAACACTAATCTTTATTATATAAGGCTCACAGACTCGATTACATAGAGGGATCATAAGGCAAAACTCAAAACTAAATCATACCAAAAACTTTATTCTACTAGATCAAGATATTACTAAAGGGATCAAACTAAGTAAAATGGTAAAGATAGGAGTGTGATGGTGATACAATACCGGGGCACCTCCCCAAGCTTGGCGGTTGATACGTCTCCAACGTATCTATAATTTTTGATTGTTCCATGCTATTATATTACCCTTTTTGGATGTTTATGGGCTTTTACACATTTATATAATTTTTGGGACTAACCTACTAACCGGAGGCCCAGCCCATATTGTTGTTTTATTGCCTGTTTTAGTATTTCGAAGAAAAGGAATATCAAACGGAGTCCAAACGGAATGAAACCTTCGGCAACGTGATTTTTTGGAAGAATATCATCCTGGAGACTTGGAGTTTACGTCATAAGATACTCGAGGAGCCCAGGAGATAGGGGGCGCCCCCCCCTTACAGGATGCGCCCCCTGTCTCATGGACCCCTCGAGCACCCCCCGACCGACTTCTTTCGCCTATATAACCCTACGTACCCTAAAACCATCGAATATCAAGATGGATCGGGAGTTCCGCCGCCGCAAGCCTCTATAGCCACCAAAAACCTCTCGGGAGTCCGTTCCAGCACCCTGCCGGAGGAGGAACCCATCACCGGTGGCCATCTTCATCATCCCGGCGCTCTCCATGATGAGGAGGGAGTATTTCACCCTCGGGGCTGAGGGTATGTACCAGTAGCTATGTGTTTGATCTCTCTCTCTCTCGTGTTCTCTCTATGGCACGATCTTGATGTATCACGAGCTTTGCTATTATAGTTGGATCTTATGATGTTTCTCCTCCCTCTACTCTCTTGTGATGAATTGAGTTCCCCTCTTGAAGTTATCTTATCGGATTGAGTCTTTATTTGAGAACACTTGATGTATGTCTTGCCGTGTTTATCTGTGGTGACAATGGGATATCACGTGCCACTTGATGTATGTTTTGGTGACCAACTTGCGGGTTCCGCCCATGAACCTATGCATAGGGGTTGACACACGTTTTCTTGACTCTCCGGTAGAAACTTTGGGGCACTCTTTGAAGTACTTTGTGTTGGTTGGATGAATCTGAGATTGTGTGATGCATATCGTATAATCATGCCCATGGATCCTTGAGGTGACAATCGAGTATCTAGATGACATTAGGGTTTTGGTTGATTTGTGTCTTAAGGTGTTATTCTCGTACGAACTCTTGAATAGATTGATCCGAAAGAATAACTTTGAGGTGGTTTTGTACCCTACCATAATCTCTTTGTTTGTTCTCCGCTATTAGTGGCTTTGGAGTGACTCTTTGTTGCATGTTGAGGGATTGTTATATGATCTATCTATGTTATTATTGTTGAGAGAACTTGCACTAGTGAAAGTATGAACCCTAGGCCTTGTTTCCTACCATTGCAATACCGTTTATGCTCACTTTTATCATTAGTTACCTTGCTGTTTTTATATTTTCAGATTACAAAAACCTATATCTACTATCCATATTGCACTTGTATCACCATCTCTTCGCCGAACTAGTGCACCTATACAATTTACCATTGTATTGGGTGTGTTGGGGACACAAGAGACTCTTTGTTATTTGGTTGCAGGGTTGTTTGAGAGAGACCATCTTCATCCTACGCCTCCCACAGATTGATAAACCTTAGGTCATCCACTTGAGGGAAATTTGCTACTGTCCTACAAACCTATGCACTTGCAGGCCCAACAACGTCTACAAGAAGAAGGTTGTGTGATGCGGAGCATCCTTCCATCATCCCCATGGACTCTACATCAACACCTACAACACCACAAGGACCGATGACTCGAGCACGTGCAAGAGCTCTTGAAACCGAGGTGACATCACTCCTCTCACAACTCTCCTTCGATTCACATGAGACGTGGTTACTACCTCAAACGGAAACTCTATGCATACTCAGGCACCAAGGAGTCGACAATGAAGAGGCTAGGAAGCAAGGAGAATCGGAAGCGGAAGACATACGCGAAGACGGAGAGGAGAAAGCAACCAGGACCAGAGAGGCCGAACGATTCGGACGGAGGCCCGGACGATCCGGACAGAGCCCGGATGATCCGGACCCCGGTCCGGACGATCCGGCTAAATCGACCGAAGGCAACAGAACCTCCACGCTGAAGCCGGATCATCCGGATCCCGCCCGGACATCCGGACCACCAGCCGGACGTCCGGCCCTGCGCCGTCACCAGCAGAGCACCCGGACCATCCGGGCCCCCACCCGGATCATCCGGACCAGCCCGGATCATCCGGACCGTCGCCCGGATCGTCCGGCCAGCGCCTGCGCGCGCGTGTTGGTCTGAGCCCATGTACCCCTTCACCCCAGACTCTATATATAGGACCCCCTCTCCTCACTTTGAGACTTAGCATTGGATTAGCTCATATTTGTGTGTGAGAGCCTTTGCTCATCCACCGGTACTTCTCCACGGAGATCAGGACCTCTGTCTAGGAGAAGATCCATCGGATTCAAGACCCCTCTACGGGAAGATCCCCTCGTGGATTCAAGACCTCCTCTCGGAGAAGAATGTCTACCTTTGTATATTTCCTTTGTTGATTTTGGACCATGTATCACTCGTGCTTCGATGATCTAGACCTTGTGTGATTGATCTCTTGTCGATTGAGTGTCTCTCTCGTTCTTCCCCGTGATCTCCTCTCGTTCTTCCGCGCGTTCTTCGTGTTCCTCCGTAGGATCCCCTCCAAACGTGAAAGATCGACGAATTAGGGTTCCACCCTACATCATTGTGTAGTAGACATCAAGCTCTTTTCTGGCGCCGTTGCCGGGGAGTTGAGTGCTTGAAGGTATATCTTTAGATCTTGCAATCGAATCTTTTTGTTTCTTGTTTTATCACTAGTTTAGTTTATAAAAGAAAACTACAAAAAAATGGAGTTAAGTTTGTCTCATACGCCTCGTCTTTTTAATATCTTTCGTGAGTTTGATGGAAAGGAAAATTGTGCTCAAGTGCTAGAAGAAGAGTGCATTAAAATGCTTGGTACTGAATCTTTGAATGATGAGCATGATTGCAATGTTGTTAGTATGAACTCCTTGAATATCCTTAGTACTAATGATGATTGCTCTAGTCATGATGAAAATATCTCCCATAAGCATGTTGATTTTTGTGGAGTGCATGTTTGCATGAACACACCAAATAGAGAAGATATTTATTGTAAGATGCATAAGCATTTAGAAACTAAATGGTTGCAAGAAAGGCTAGATGTGAGTGCTGAAAATTTAAAATTCCTTTGCCGTACTTGTGAACTTTGCTATGAACGTGGTCATTTACATCTCCAATGCAAATTGTTTCATGACCGAATCGTGTCCAAAAATTGTGATGATTTGATTTCCCTTGCACATTATAATGAACTTAGTTTGCTTTTGGGTTATGAAGAGTTGAAACGTTTACTTAAGGACCTTCCGGAATTTGCCCATAAGAAATTCCTTGATATTGATCTAGAAAAGATTTATTTGTTTTGTGCAGAGAATTGCATTGAAAATCCTTATATTGCCAATTACCTAAAGAAAAGAAAGCAAATAGAAGATGATGAGAATACTAATGAAAGGGAAGAGACTTCCCAATATCCTCCTATTATTTCTTATGATGAATCAGGTGACGAGGAGGAGCTTTCTATTCAACCAATCTCGTCAATAAGGAGCTCAAAAAGGAAGGTTGAAGCCACACATAATGTGAAGAAGAAAAAGAAAAGAAGGAGCAACAAAGGTAGAAAGGTATCCCTCCTATATGATGTTGCTCCTACTACTCATTGTAATGATGATAATTGCTATACGATTGGTGCTATCAATATTTTTAATGATGAGAGTGATTATGCTTATGATATGAAAGGGCCCAAGTAGTCCTGGCCATCTCAGGCCCAGCCTTGTCGGCCCACCCAGGCCCGGCCCTAAAATCCAGGGCCTAGGCCTGATGGGCTTGCCCATGGGCCAGGCTTGGGCCTGAGTTTTCAGCCCACCAGTAGGGCCTGGACGGGCTTGGGCTTGACATATTGGCATTTTAAGGAAGAGGCCCGGCCCATGGCCCTAAGCCCTAAGGGCTTTTTAGGGCTTTTTACCAGATAGGCCGGGCTTGGGCTTGAAAAGTAGGCCCAGTGATAGGGCTTGGGAGGGCCTGGGCCTTAGTTTTCTGCCGTGGGATTTTTTAGGCCCGGCCCATGGACAGATATAGGCCCAAGCTTGGGGAAGCTATGTTTGATGAGGATGAAATATTTGAGAATATATTTTCTGAAATTAATGTTTGTCCCAAGCTTGGGGATGCTATGTTTAATGAAGATGATATTTTTAGCATCCCATGTTTTGATATGCAAAGTTGTTATGATGATAGCATGCCTCCTACTTATGATGATTATATTGATGAAAGTGGGTTTGGAAGAGTGTCAACTTTAGGAATTAGTGATCCCACTATTTTGGAGGATGTTGAATCTTATTGTGATGATTGTGAAAGTGGATTTGGAAGAGTGTCAACTTTATTTAGTGATTCCACTATCTTGGGAGAGGTTTCAATCGATTATGATGAGAACGAAGTTGCTACTTATGATGATTATTGTGATGAAACTTATGCTATAAAAAGTAGTGATGATTATATTTACAAATCTTGTCATGATTATGATTACCCTTTTTCTGAACATTACTCTTTTAATGTTGAAACATTTAGTGTTCAAGTCTCTTATGATACTCTCACTATTCCGAATGAGAAGAATCTTGCTTATGTGAAGAGTAGTAAATTTTCTATGCTTGTAGATCATGAAAATAATGCTTTAGGTGCTGGTTATATTGTTGAATTCATTCATGATGCTACTGAAAATTATTATGAGGGAGGAATATATGCTTGTAGGAATTGCAATAATGTCAAGTTTCCTCCCTATATGTTGAAAATCTTGAAGCTATGCTTGTTTTACATTCCTATGCTTGTTGATTATTGTTCCCATAAGTTGTTTGCTCACAAAATCCCTATGCATAGGAAGTGTGTTAGGCTTAAATTTGCTAGTCATATGCTTCATGATGCTCCCGTTACGTTTCAATTCTTATCTTTTATGTGAGCATCATTGTTATCATCATGCCTAGCTAGAAAGACATTAAAGAAAAGCGCTTGTTGGGAGACAATACACTATTTATCCTTACTGTTTTCATGAGTTCACATGATTATTCTACTGTAGTAATAATGTTTTACAACTTTTGTTTCAATAAAGTGCCAAGTAAGACCTTTAGGATAGCTTACGGTGATAGTTGTGTTGATCCTGCTGAAAATCAGAAACATTTGCACCCAGTAATTTAGTTTTGTTAATTCAAATAAACATGATTATGATCTGATTCTTTTTGCTCTGGATTGGTACACAAATTTATTAGGACTTCCTAATATGGTACGATTTTTGGAGTTCGAGAAGTATACGTTTGATACAGATTACTACAGACTGTTCTGTTTTTGACAGATTCTGTTTTTCGTGTGTTGTTTGCTTATTTTGATGCATCTATGGCTAGGATTAAGTGGTATGAACCATAGAGAAGTCGGAATACAGTAGATATTACACCAATATTAATTTAGAATGAGTTCATTACAGTACCTAAGTGGTGGTTTTATTTTCTTATACTAACGGAGCTTACGAGTTTTCCGTTGAGTCTTGTGTTGTGGAGTTTTCAAGTTTTGGGTAAGGATTCGATGGACTATGGAATAAGGAGTGGCAAGAGCCTAAGCTTGGGGATTCCCAAGGCACCCCAAGGTAATATTCAAGGACAACCAAGAGCCTAAGCTTGGGGATGCCCCGGAAGGCATCCCCTCTTTCGTCTTCGTCCATCGGTAACCTTACTTGGAGCTATATTTTTATTCACCACATGATATGTGTTTTGTATTTTGTTAGTATTTGCTTGCTGCTATTTAGAATAATGTTTTGAGTCTTTAGTTTCAATAAAAAAGTCAAGGATAGCCTTTGGCATGCTTATTTTGCTAGTATACATGTTGCTGTTTGAAAACAGAAAGTTTACCGCTGTTGCAAAAATTCCCTAGAAAAGTCAGAGAATGATATAATGTTGAAACTTTTTGCATAATGAGCTATGATAAATCTACTACAATGGGAATTTTATTTTATAATTTTTGAAGTTAGGGAAGTATGATGAAGCTTGCATTCTTTACAGACTATACTGTTTTGACAGATTGCTGTTATGGTTGCATTGTTTGCATATGTTTGCTTGTTTAATGATTCTATTTGATGATAGGAGTATTAAATATGCAGAGGCATTTAGTATTCAATGTTGAATAATAATTTTAGTGAGTTTTTACAGTAGAATATGATAAGGTTTTGCATTGGTTTATACTAACCTATCTCACGAGTTCTTGTTGAGTTTGTTGTGGATGAAGCTTTTGACAAGAAGACAAACCATGATATGAGAGGAATTAAGGAGACACAAAAGTTCAAGATTGGGGATGCCCAAGGCACCCCAAGATAATATTTCAAGAAGTATCAAGCATCTAAGCTTGGGGATGCCCGGTAGGCATCCCACCTTTCTTCTTCAACAACTATCGGTTAGTATCGGTTGAGCCTAAATTTTTGCTTCTTCACATGAGTTGTGCTATCCTTGCAATGTCATTTTGTTTTGTTTTGCTTGCGGTTTGAATAAAATACCAAGATCTGAAATTCCTTAATGTTAGAGAGTCTTCACATAGTTGCACAATTATTTAGCTACTCATTGATCTTCACTTATATCTTTTCAGAGTAGTCTGTCATTTGCTGTAGTGCATCACTTATATCTTTTAGAGCACGACGGTGGTTATATTTTGTAGAAATTGCTAGTCTCTCATGCTCCACTTATATTACTTTGAGAGTCTATCAGAACAGCATGGTATTTGCTATGGTTACAAATTTGGTCCTAGAATGATGAGCATCCAAGTTGGGTATAATAAAAACTATCATAGAAAGTAAATTGGATGCTATGATCGATTTGATACTTGATAATTGTTTTGAGATATGGAGGTAGTGATATTAAAGTCATTCTAGTAGGGTGATTATGAATTTAAAGAATGCTTGTGTTGAAGTTAGCAAGTCCCGTAGCATGCACGTATGGTTAAAGTTGTGTAACAAATTTGAAACATGAAGTGTACCTGGCTTGTGCATCCTTATGAGTGGCAGTCGGGGACGAGCGATGGTCTTTTCCTACCAATCTACCCCCCTAGGAGCATGCGCGTAGTGCTTGATTTTTGATGACTTATAAAATTTTGCAATAAGTATATGAGTTCTTTTGACTAATGTTGAGTCCATGGATTGTACGCACTTTTACCTTTCCGCCATTTCTAGTCTCTTCGGTACCGTGCATTGCCCTTTCTCACCTTGAGAGTTGGTGCAAACTTCGCCGGTGCATCCAAACCCCGTGATATGATACGCTCTATCACACATAAACCTCCTTATATCTTCCTTAAAACAGCCACCATACCTACCTATTATGGCATTTCCATAGCCATTCCGAGATATATTGCCATGCAACTTTCCACCATTCCGTTCATCATCATCATGACATACTTTACTTTTGTCATATTGCCATTGCATGATCATGTAGTTGACATCGTATTTGTGGCAAAGCCACCATGCATTATTTTTCATACATGTCACTCTTGATTCATTGCACCATCCGATACATCACGGAGGCATTCATATGGAGTCATATCTTGTTCTAGTTTCGAGTTGTAATTCATATGTTGTAATCAATGAAAGTGTGATGATCATCATTATTAGAGCATTGCCCAAAAAAAGAAAAGGCCAAAAAAAGGCCAAAGAAAAAAAAAGAAAAAAAAGAAAAAGAAAAAAAATAAAAAAATAAAAAGGGCAATGTTACTATCTCTTTTTCCACACTTGTGCTTCAAAGTAGCACCTTGTTCTTCATGTAGTGAGTCTCATATATTGTGCTTCAAAGTAGCGCCATGTTTTTTCATATAGTGAGTCTCATAAGTTGTCTTTTTCATACTAGTGGGAATATTTCATTTTAGAACTTGGCTTGTATATTCCTACGATGGGCTTCCTCAAATGCCCTAGGTCTTCGTGAGCAAGCAAGTTGGATGCACACCCACTAGTTTTCTTTTGTTGAGCATTCATTATAGCTCTAGTGCATCCGTTGCATGGCAATCCCTACTCCTCATGTTGACATCAATTGATGGGCATCTCCATAGCCCGTTGATTATCCTCGTCAATGTGAGACTTTCTCCTTTTTTGTCTTCTCCACACAATCCCCATCATCATATTCTATTCCACCATAGTGCTATATCCATGGCTCACTCTCATGTATTGCGTGAAGATTGAAAAAGTTTGAGATTATTTAAGTATGAAACAATTGCTTGGCTTGTCATCGGGGGTATAGAAGTTGGGAACATCTTTGTGTGACGAAAATGAAGCATAGCCTAACTATATGATTTTGTAGGGATGAGCTTTCTTTTGCCATGTTATTTTGAGAAGACATGATTACTTTGATTAATATGCTTGAAGTGTTACTATTTCTTTTATCAATATGAACTTTTATTTTGAATCATTTGGATATGAACATTCATGCCACAATAAAGAAATTACATTGAGAATTATGCTAGGTAGCATTCCACATCAAAAATTCTATTTTTATCATTTACCTACTCGAGGACGAGCAGAAATTAAGCTTGGGGATGCTTGATACGTCTCCAACGTATCTATAATTTTTGATTGTTCCATGCTATTATATTACCCTTTTTGGATGTTTATGGGCTTTATTTTACACATTTATATCATTTTTTGGACTAACCTACTAACCGGAGGCCCAACCCATATTGCTGTTTTATTGCCTGTTTCAGTATTTTGAAGAAAAGGAATATCAAACGGAGTCCAAACGGAATGAAACCTTCTGAAACGTGATTTTTTGGAAGAATATCATCCTGGAGACTTGGATTTTACGTCAGAAGATACTCGAGGAGCCCAGGAGATAGGGGGGCATGCCCCCCCTACAGGGCGCTCCCCCTGTCTCGTGGACCCCTTGAGCACCCCCCGACCGACTTCTTTCGCCTATATAACCCTACGTACCCTAAAACCATCGAATATCAAGATAGATCGGGAGTTCCACCGCCGCAAGCCTCTGTAGCCACCAAAAACCTCTCGGGAGTCCCTTTCAGCACCCTGCCGGAGGGGGAACCCATCACCGGTGGCCATCTTCATCATCCCAGGGCTCTCCATGACGAGGAGGGAGTAGTTCACCCTCGGGGCTGAGGGTATGTACCAGTAGCTATGTGTCTGATCTCTCTCTCTCTCTCGTGTTCTCTCTATGGCACGATCTTGATGTATCGCGAGCTTTGCTATTATAGTTGGATCTTATGATGTTTCTCCTCCCTCTACTCTCTTGTGATGAATTGAGTTCCCCTCTTGAAGTTATCTTATCGGATTGAGTCTTTATTTGAGAACACTTGATGTATGTCTTGCCGTGTTTATCTGTGGTGACAATGGGATATCACGTGCCACTTGATGTATGTTATGGTGACCAACTTGCGGGTTCCGCCCATGAACCTATGCATAGGGGTTGTCACACGTTTTCTTGACTCTCCGGTAGAAACTTTGGGGCACTCTTTGAAGTACTTTGTGTTGGTTGGATGAATCTAAGATTGTGTGATGCATATCGTATAATCATGCCCATGGATACTTGAGGTGACAATGGAGTATCTAGGTGACATTAGGGTTTTGGTTGATTTGTGTCTTAAGGTGTTATTCTAGTACGAACTCTTGAATAGATTGATCCGAAAGAATAACTTTGAGGTGGTTTCGTACCCTACCATAATCTCTTCGTTTGTTCTCCGCTATTAGTGGCTTTGGAGTGACTCTTTGTTGCATGTTGAGGGATTGTTATATGATCTATCTATGTTATTATTGTTGAGAGAACTTGCACTAGTGAAAGTATGAACCCTAGGCCTTGTTTCCTACCATTGCAATACCGTTTACGGTCACTTTTATCATTAGTTACCTTGCTTCTTTTATATTTTCAGATTACAAAAACCTATATCTACTATCCATATTGCACTTGTATCACCATCTCTTCGCCGAACTAGTGCACCTATACAATTTACCATTGTATTGGGTGTGTTGGGGACACAAGAGACTCATTGTTATTTGGTTGCAGGGTTGTTTGAGAGAGACCATATTCATCCCACGCCTCCACGGATTGATAAACCTTAGGTCATCCACTTGAGGAAATTTGCTACTGTCCTACAAACCTGTGCACTTGCAGGCCCAACAACGTCTACAAGAAGAAGTTTGTGTAGTAGACATCAAGCTCTTTTCTGGCGCCGTTGCCGGGGAGTTGAGTGCTTGAAGGTATATCTTTAGATCTTGCAATCGAATCTTTTTGTTTCTTGTTTTATCACTAGTTTAGTTTATAAAAGAAAACTACAAAAAAATGGAGTTAAGTTTGTCTCATACGCTTCGTCTTTTTAATATCTTTTGTGAGTTTGATGGAAAGGAAATATGTGCTCAATTGCTAGAAGAAGAGTGCATTAAAATGCTTGGTATTGAATCTTTGAATGATGAGCATGATTGCAATGTTGTTAGTATGAACTCCTTGAATATCCTTAGTACTAATGATGATTGCTCTAGCCATGATGAAAATATCTCCCATAAGCATGTTGATTTTTGTGGAGTGCATGTTTGCATGAACACACCAAATAGAGAAGATATTTATTGTAAGAGGCATAAGCATTTAGAAACTAAATGGTTGCAAGAAAGGCTAGATGTGAGTGCTGAAAATTTAAAATTCCTTTGCCGTACTTGTGAACTTTGCAATGAACGTGGTCATTTACACTCCAATGCAAATTGTTTCATGACCGAATCGTGTCCAAAAATTGTGATGATTTGATTTCCCTTGCACATTATAATGAACTTAGTTTGCTTTTGGGTTATGAAGAGTTGAAACGTTTACTTAAGGACCTTCCAAAATTTGCCCATAAGAAATTCCTTGATATTGATCTAGAAAAGATTTATTTGTTTTGTGTGGAGAATTGCATTGAAAATCCTTATATTGCCAATTACCTAAAGAAAAGAAAGCAAATAGAAGATGATGAGGAAACTAATGAAAGGGAAGAGACTTCCCAATATCCTCCTATTATTTCTTATGATGAATCAGGTGACAAGGAGGAGCTTTCTATTCAACCAATCTCGTCAATAAGGAGCTCAAAAAGGAAGGTTGAAGCCACACATAATGTGAAGAAGAAAAAGAAAAGAAGGAGCAACAAAGGTAGAAAGGTATCCCTCCCAAATGATGTTCCTCCTACTACTCATTGTGATGATGATAATTGCTATACTATTGGTGCTATCAATATTTTTAATGATGAGAGTGATTATGCTTATGATATGAAAGGGCCCAAGTAGTCCTGGCCATCTCAGGCCCGGCCCTGTCGGCCCACCTAAGCCCGGCCCCAAAATCCAGGTGAGGGAGTCCTGGACTAGGGGGTGTCCGGATAGCCGAACTATCATCATTGGCCGGACTCCAAGACTATGAAGATACAAGATTGAAGACTTAGTCCCGTGTCCGGATGGGACTTTCCTTGGCATGGAAGGCAAGCTTGGCAATACGGATATGTAGATCTCCTACCATTGTAACCGACTCTGTGTAACCCTAGCCCTCTCCGGTGTCTATATAAACTGGTGGGTTTTAGTCCGTAGGACGAACAGCAATCATACCATAGGCTAGCTTCTAGGGTTTAGCCTCCTTGATCTCGTGGTAGATCCACTCTTGTACTACCCATATCATCAATATCAATCAAGCAGGAGTAGGGTTTTACCTCCATCGAGAGGGCCCGAACACAGGTAAAACATCGTGTCCCTTGTCTCCTTTTACCATCCGCCTAGACGCACAGTTCGGGAGCCCCTACCCGAGATCCGCCGGTTTTGACACCGACATTGGTGCTTTCATTGAGAGTTCCTCTGTGTCGTCACCTATAGGCCCGATGGCTCCTTCGATCATCAACAACAACGCGGTCTGAGGTGAGACTTTTCTTCCCGGACAGATCTTCATATTCGGTGGCTTCGCACTAGGGGCCAATTCACTTGGCCATCTGGAGCAGATCGAAAGCTACGCCCCTGGCCATCAGGTCAGATTTGGAAGTTTGAACTATACGACCGACATCCGCGGAGACTTGATCTTCGACGGATTCGAGCCACAGCGAGCGTGCCACACTGTCCCGATGGGCATGATTCAGCCCTGCTGCCGGAGAGTGCCCTGGAGGCCGCACAAGAGTCCGCTCCAACCCTTGGTTCGGAACCGACAGCGCCAATCGAGGATGGGTGGTTGGACACCGCCTCGGGGGCTGCTACCTCTACGGCGATAGAGCCGAATACCGACCCTATCCCTCATGAAGCTCGTGACTCTAAGGTTCCGGACTCCTATCCGGACCCTGAACCTTCCGCGCCCCTACCAATCGAATCCGATTGGGCGCCGATCATGGAGTTCACCGCTACGGACATCTTTCAGCACTCGCCTTTTGGCGACATCTTGAATTCGCTAAAGTGTCTCTCTTTGTCAGGAGAGCCTTGGCCGGATTATGGCCAGGACGGTTGGGATGCGAACGACGAAGAAATTCAAAGCCCACCCACCACCCACTTTGTAGCCAATGTCGACGACCTAACCGACATGCTAGACTTCGACTCCGAAGACATCGACGGTATGGACGACGATGCCGGAGACGACCAAGAACCAGCGCCTACGGGGCACTAGAAAGCCACCTCGTCATACGACATATACATGGTGGACATCCCAAAGGATGGGAATGGCGATGGAACAACGGAGGAAGATCCCTCCAAGAAACAGCATAAGCGCCGGCGTCAGCGGCGCCGCTCTAAATCCCGCCACAGTAAGAATGGAGATTAAGGCACCGGAGACAATAACACCCCGGATAGTGCTGAAGACAACCACCTCCAGCAAGATTCAGCACAGGAGGATGGAGAAGCCAACCCTCATGAGAGAGCGACAGACAAAGAGGTAGAGGACGATAATTACATGCGTCCCTCCAGAGACGAGGCAAGCCTCGACGACGACGAATTCGTCGTGCCTGAGGATCCCGTCGAACAAGAGCGTTTTAAACGCAGGCATATGGCCACGGCCAGCAGCCTCAAGAAAAAGCAGCAACAGCTTAGAGCTGATCAAGATTTGCTAGCCGACAGATGGACCGAAGTCCTCGCAGCCGAAGAGTACGAACTCGAACGCCCCTCCAAAAGCTTCCCCAAACGCAAGCTGCTGCCCAGATTAGAGGAGGAAGCATATAAACCTACATCACCAGCGCACAATACGGCCGACCGGCTACCTCGTGGCCGCGACAGAGAGGCCTCTAGGCCCTCCACTAAAGCCGCACCCCGGCATTGCTCGAAAAGTACAAAGCCACGGGAGAATGCGCCAGACTTGCGAGACATATTGGAGGATAAGGCAAGACAATCAAGATCGATCTATGGATCGCGTGGGCGCCCCACGATACGCGACGACAACCGTCACGCCGGATACAGCAATCTCGACCGGGCCGAACACAGTAGGCAAAGCTCGCTTGAGCTACGTCGTGATATAGCCCAATACAGAGGCGCCACACACCCACTATGCTTCACAGATGAAGTAATGGATCATCAAATCCCCGAAGGGTTCAAACCCGTGAACATTGAATCCTACGATGGCACAACAGACCCCGCGGTTTGGATCGAAGACTATCTCCTTCATATCCACATGGCCCGCGGTGATGATCTTCACGCCATCAAATACCTCCCACTCAAGCTTAAAGGACCAGCTCGGCATTGGCTTAACAGCTTGCCAGCAAAATCAATTGGGTGTTGGGAGGACCTGGAAGCCGCATTCCTTGATAACTTCCAGGGCACATATGTGCGACCACCAGACGCTGATGACCTAAGCCACATAATTCAGCAGCCAGACGAATCGGCCAGACAATTCTGGACACGGTTCTTAACCAAGAAAAATCAAATCGTCGACTGTCCGGATGTAGAGGCCCTCGCAGCCTTCAAACATAACATCCGCGACGAGTGGCTTGCCCGACACCTAGGACAGGAAAAGCCGAAATCCATGGCAGCCCTCACATCACTCATGACCCGCTTCTGCGCGGGAGAGGACAGCTGGCTAGCCCGCAGTAACAACCTCAACAAAAATCCTGGCAGCCCGGATACCAAGGACCACAATGGCAGGTCGCGTCGCAACAAGCACAAACGCCGCGTGCGGCGATATCTCGAGGATCTGGCGGTCAACGCTGGATTGAGGCTCCAAACCGGTCGTGGAAAAAGCCATTCAAAAGAACTACTCGGGTCCGTCAATTTGGACCGAATACTCGACCGCTTCGTGCGATACACGACACCCCGAAAAGCCAGCTAATCACACCAACAGGGAATATTGGGTATTCAAAGCAGCAAGTTAATTGCTGAAAACAATGACAAGGGCTGCATAGCGATGACGAGGAGGAGACCCGCCGCCCGAACAATAGAGGGCGAAGGTTTCCCCCACAAGTGCGGACGGTGAACATGATATACGCAACCCACATACCCAAAAGGGAGCGGAAGTGTGCACTCAGGGACGTATATGTGATGGAGCCAGTCGCCCCAAAGTTCAATCTATGGTCCTCCTGCCCGATCACGTTTGATCGAAGGGACCACCCCACCAGCATCCGCCATGGCGGATTCGTTGCATTGGTTCTAGACCCAATCGTCGACGGGTTTCACCTCACTAGAGTCCTGATGGACGGAGGCAGCAGCCTGAACCTGCTTTATCAGGATACAGTGCGCAAGATGGGCATAGATCCCTCAAGGATTAAACCCATGAAGACGACCTTCAAAGGCGTCATACCAGGTGTAGAGGCCAATTGTACAGGCTCAGTTACACTGGAAGTGGTCTTCGGATCCCCGGATAACTTCCAAAGCGAGGAGTTAATCTTCGACATAGTTCCGTTCCGCAGCGGCTATCATGCACTGCTCGGACGAACCGCGTTTGCAAAGTTCAATGCAGTGCCGCACTACACATACCTCAAGCTCAAAATGCCATGCCCTCGAGGAGTCATCATGGTCAACGGAAACACTGAACGCTCTCTCCGAACGGAGGAGCATACAACGGCTCTCGCGGCAGAAGTGCAGAGCAGCCTCTTAAGGCAATTCTCGAGTCCGGTCGTTAAGCAACCGGACACCGCCAAGCGCGCCCGGAGTAACCTACAACAAGACCACGGCACGCCCGAGCACGCAGCGAGTAATGCGGCTAACCCCAGCCCTCGCAAAATTGCAAGACCAGCACTTCGCGTACATCACTATGCTCTGAAGATACCATGGGCACAGGGGGAGGGGCAAAACCACGGCAGGCCCAGAGTGCGGCTCAACCACACCAGGGGCTCCCAAGTGTGTCATCTTTTCTTTTTCCTTTTTTTCTTATCCTCAGGACTTCGTTTACCAGAGGCCCTGTCCGGCAGTAGACCTGCCGAACTCACCTTGCAACAGCCAGGGAAGGAGAAAAGCTACGACGAGTATCCATGTGGTCTCCATTACGAGCATTATACCTATTTTATACACCATTCCGGAGCCTACCCCTGGGGGGGGGGGGACATGCTAAATAGTTCCACACCTTGCTTATCACACTATTTGTATCGTTCTGCATTCATGACAGTATTTTTTGAATAAACAATGCATCGCTTTTTGCCTACCACTGCATTCCTTTCTTATACGTATGTTCATTTATGACATGTCGCATCCGTACACTTTGGTACGGCTAAATACACCAGGGGCTTAAGTTCCCCATATTATGGTGTGATAAGTCCGAACACTTTCACAAGTGCAGCACCCCGAACTTATAGCATTATATGCATCGGCTCCGAATCATGTCTTATGTCAATAGTTGGGTTTGCTCGGCTCTCATGTTTTGGTACCTTACATTCCATTATATTGGCTAAGGTAGCGTTGGGAGAACCACTGCGATTGTGCCCCAGTTGAGTTGGGCGAGCACCTCAGTGGAGAAAGCTACAACTGACCGTCATGATGAGGTGAGAGCCGATCGCTGTTCGAGAGGTTTTTTCGAGTCCCTAAAGACTTATGCCGTTTAGAGCGAGGAACCGGCTTTGTCCGGCCCAGGCGTGGATAGCGCCCTGAATTCGGCCTTCCGAACAATAGGGGCTTCGCCGAAATTTAAAATTATAGAATTCTATGGCTAAGTGAGAGTGTTCAAGCATTATAAGTCCGGTTGCCTCGTTCGTTGTGTTGAACGCCTCCCTAGATGAACCAAAAAATGGGAACAAGAGCGCTCAAGTTTATCCCGAACACCCCAGCACTCGTGGCATGGGGGCCGAAGCCAACGACTTGCCATCTCTCAGATTTGATAAACGGCCGCACAGAAGGTAATATTTTAAATTAAAAAGTGTTGCTCAGCGCATATGAACGAAGTTTTCAGCGCACATGATAACAAAATGCGAGTCTACTAAAAAAATTACATCTTTGGAGCACTCACCAGCAATAATGCGGGTACCCTTCAGGACACCCTTATAATACATCTCGGGCGTGCGATACTCCTTGCCCGGCGGTGGCGCGTCCGTCACAAGCTTCTTAGCATCCATCCTGCCCCAGTGCACTTTAGCATGGGCAAGGGCCCGACGGGCACCTTCAATGCAGGTGGAGTGCTTGATGACTTCAACCCATGGACAAGCATCCACCAGCCGCAGACTAGGCAAGTAGCTCCTGGCATGGCCTCTTTGGGCCACAAACGAACTATGAGGCCCTTCATGGCCTGTCCGCCACCTTGTGGAGCTCGACCAGCTGCTTCAGCTGGTCGCTAAGAGGCACCGGATGTCCGGCCTCAGCATACTAAGACCAGAACACCTTCTTCGTCGAGCTCCCCTCCTCAGCTCTGTAGAATGCGGCAGCATCGGACACGCTGCAGGGCAGATCTGCGAACACTCCTGGAGAGCTCCGAATTCGGGTAAGTAACAGGTAATTCACTTTTACATGCTTGCTTTGCATGAAGAATGCCTTACCCGCCGCTCTCTTCTTCACCGCCTCGATTTCCTAGAGGCCTTTTGGGCTTCGGCCTTAGCGGCTTTGGCACTCTCAAGAGCGGACGCAAGCTCGGACTCTCGAGTCTTCGAGTCACGCTGCAAATCCTCGTGTTTTTCTACGAGAGCCTGGAGCTCTTGCTGAACCTCCGCGACCCGCGCCTCCTGCTTCTCTCGCTCTGTGCATTCCGTGGCCGCATTGCGCTCGGCCACGGACACCGCCTCCTTCAGGGTTGCCACCTCGTTTGTGGCCCCTGCAATACCCACGTTATTCCTGTCATTTTTTGCAACCAAATCCTTTTTTATAAGGTACAACTTTAATAAGGCGTTACATACCTTCCTTGTCCTCGAGCTGCTTCTTGGCTGGCCGAGCTCGTTCTCGGACCGCTCGAGGCTCTTCTTTAAGGCATTGACCTCCGCAGTCAGTGCGGCAGAGGTCAGCAGCGCAGCCTGCATTCCCATATTGATATATTTTTGTTAGACTCCTGCGTATATCTTTTTAGATCCTCAGTTCGGCTTTTCTTTCTGAACACCGAACCGAGCATCAGGGGCTACTGTCTATGCGGTACTATTTTACATATCTTAAAATTCTTACCTCAAAGCTTGTTAGAAGGCCGCTGCAGGCTTCGGTCAGCCCGCTTTTGGCAAGCTGAACCTTTTGAATCACCGCACTCATGACGGTGCGGTGTTCCTCGTCGATGGAAGCGCCGTTGAGCGCCTCCAGCAAGTTATCTGGCGCCTCCGGTTGGACGGAGGCCGCCGGCGTCACAGTCTTGCCCTTCTTACGAAGGGCCGCCACGGACTCGAGAACCATGAAGGTTCGGGCGGAGTCCGGTCCAAAGTCCGGAGGTTTCCTGCGGAACCTCCGGGCCTCCTCCTCTGGCGGGTCCCTTTCGGGATCCCACCTCGGCGTCGTAGGCGTCACGGGGGGAGGAGGCGGTCGGAAGCGAAGTGCTATTCACATCCGACGTACCCAAGGACCCGCTCGACGAAGCAGGAAGATCGTCCTTGGGCGGACTACAGGGTTGTATGCGGCGTTAAAAGATGCTATGCGACAAAAAGAAAAATTATGAGTTATTCAGGAGTCCGGATACTTACGATCTCGCCAAGTGCTTGGCCCTTGAGGGCCACTCCTCGTCGTCGTCGGCGGCGTTGGTGGAACAGTCCGGGGGAAGGGTCCTTCCCTTCTTGGACCCTTCGGCCTCCCCCGTTGGGGAGGCCTTCCTCTTCTTCTCTCCCCCCGCTGGGGGAGAGGCCTCTTTCTTCTCCTCCTCATCCTCATGGGAGGAGTCCGCCTCGGAGTCATCGGACGATGAATCCGATAACACCTGACGCCGAGAACTCCTCCGGGTTCCCGTGGCCTTCTTATTGGCCTTCTTCTCCGGCACCACGTAAGGCGCCGGGACCAGCAGCCCTGTCAAATGGGCATTCGCTGGGTCTTCTAGAAGGGGAGCCAGACAGTTAACCTGTCCGGACGTCTTCTGCCAGGCCTGTTAAAGGTATTGGGAGTTTAGATCCCGCATAGAGTCAAACTACGAAAAGCAAGTGTCCCATAAAGGATAACATAGCCTACCTCGCCAGCCGGACGCTGCAAGCTGAACCCGCAATCTTCGATAGCGGATGCGGGAGCCTCGGCGCCCTTGAACAGCACCCTCCAGGCCTCTTCGTACGTAGTGTCGAAGAGCCCGCTCAAGGTCAGTCTTTGTCAGGCGGATCGAACTCCCACAAGTTGAAGTCCTGCTGTTGGCAGGGGAGAATCCGGCGGATGAGCATGACCTGGATTACATTGACAAGCTTGAGCTTCTTGTTCACCAGGGTTTGGAGACAGGATTGGAGTCCGGTCAGCTCTTCTGAATCACCCCACAGCAGGCCCTTCTCTTTCCAGGAAGTGAGCCGCATGGGGATGCCAGATCTGAATTCAGGGGCCGCTGCCCATTCAGGGTCACGCAGCTCGGTGATATAGAACCACCCCGATTGCCACCCTTTGATGGTTTCCATGAAGGCGCCCTCGAGCCAAGTGACGTTGGGCATCTTGCCCACCATGGGGCCTCCGCACTCCGCTTGGCTGCCCTTCACAACCTTCGGCTTGATATTAAAGGTCTTTAGCCATAAGCTGAAGTGGGGCTGGATGTAGAGGAAGGCCTCGCACACGACGATAAACGCCGAGATGTTGAGGATGAAATCGGGGCCAGATCATGGAAATCCAGGCCATAGTAGAACATGAGCCCCCGAACAAAGGGGTGGAGTGGGAAGCCCAGTCCGCGGAGGAAATGGGGAAGGAATACCACCCTCTCATGGGGCCCGGGAGTGGGGATGAGCTGCCCCTCGTCGGGGAGCCGGTGCGTGATATTGCTGGACAAATATCCGGCGTTGTGCAGCTTCTTGATGTGCCCCTCCGTAACGGAGGAGGCCATCAACTTGCCTCCCGCTTCGGACATGGTTGGAGAAGGTTGAGGTGAGATGTGCGGACTTGGGCGCTGGAGCTCGAGTGCGCGGAGATGGATAAGCAAAGGAGGAAGATGGCGTAGGTAAAAAGGTGGATCTTTATCCCCTTATATATGGGCGGACGAAATTGTGCGTCCCCACCAGCCCGGTAAAACTCGCTTATCTCCCAAGCGCCATGATCAATGGCGCGGTTGGGTTACCCACGTTCGTATTGATGAGAACCCCAGAATAAGGGGACACGATCTCTGCTTCGACAAGACGTGCCAAGGAAACCGCTTCGCTAAACGCGTTGAGGTGGAATAATAAAAACGATTCGAGTAAAGGCTTGGCCGTGGTGTGACGTCACGCCACGAAATACGTCAGCAGATTGAACTTGTGTAAATATTATTCTCTCTACGGTGGTATGTGGAATTTATTTTGTAGAGCCGGACACTATCCTAGTGTTCACGATCTTCTATGAATTATTCGGAGGAGGAACCCGCCTTGCAATGCCGAAGACAATATGCACGCCGGACTCGTCGTCATTGAAGCCTGGTTTAGGGGCTACTGAGGGAGTCCTGGACTAGGGGGTGTCCGGATAGCCGAACTATCATCATTGGCCGGACTCCAAGACTATGAAGATACAAGATTGAAGACTTCGTCCCGTGTCCGGATGGGACTTTCCTTGGCGTGGAAGGCAAGCTTGGCAATACGGATATGTAGATCTCCTACCATTGTAACCGACTCTGTGTAACCCTAGCCCTCTCCGGTGTCTATATAAACCGGAGGGTTTTAGTCCATAGGACGAACAACAATCATACCATAGGCTAGCTTCTAGGGTTTAGCCTCCTTGATCTCGTGGTAGATCCACTCTTGTACTACCCATATCATCAATATCAATCAAGCAGGAGTAGGGTTTTACCTCCATCAAGAGGGCCTGAACCTGGGTAAAAACATCATGTCCCTTGTCTCCTGTTACCATCCGCCTAGACGCACAGTTCGGGACCCCCTACCCGAGATCCGCCGGTTTTGACACCGACACCAGGGCCTAGGCCCGATGGGCTTGCCCATGGGCCGGGCTTGGGCCTGAGTTTTGAGCCCACCAGTAGGGCCTGGACGAGCTTGGGCTTGACATATTGGCATTTTAAGGAAGAGGCCCGGCCCACGGCCCTAAGCCCTAAGGGCTTTTTAGGGCTTTTTACCAGATGGGCCGGGCTTGGGCTTGAAAAGTAGGCCCAGTGATAGGGCTTGGGAGCGCCTGGGCCTCAGTTTTCTGCCGTGGGATTTTTTAGGCCCGGCCCAAGCCCGGCCCGGCCCGGCCCATGGCCAGATATAGGCCCAAGCTTGGGGAAGCTATGTTTGATGAGGATGAAATATTTGAGAATATATTTGCTGAAATTAATGTTTGTCCCAAGCTTGGGGATGCTATGTTTAATGAAGATTATATTTTAGCATCCCAAGTTTTGATATGCAAAGTTGTTATGATGATAGCATGCCTCCTACTTATGATGATTATATTGATGAAAGTGGGTTTGGAAGAGTGTCAACTTTAGGAATTAGTGATCCCACTATTTTGGAGGATATTGAATTTTATTGTGATGATTGTGAAAGTGGATTTGGAAGAGTGTCAACTTTATTTAGTGATTCCACTATCTTGGGAGAGGTTTCAATCGATTATGATGAGAACGAAGTTGCTACTTATGATGATTATTGTGATGAAACTTATGCTATAAAAAGTAGTGATGATTATATTTTCAAATCTTGTCATGATTATGATTACCCTTTTTCTGAACATTACTCTTTTAATGTTGAAACAATTTTTAGTGTTCAAGTCTCTTATGATACTCTCACTATTTCGAATGAGAAGAATCTTGCTTATGTGGAGAGTAGTAAATTTTCTATGCTTGTAGATCATGAAAATAATGCTTTAGGTGCTGGTTATATTGTTGAATTCATTCATGATGCTACTGAAAATTATTATGAGGGAGGAATATATGCTTGTAGGAATTGCAATAATGTCAAGTTTCCTCCCTGTATGTTGAAAACCTTGAAGCTATGCTTGTTTTACATTCCTTTGCTTGTTGATTATTGTTCCCATAAGTTGTTTGCTCACAAAATCCCTATGCATAGGAAGTGTGTTAGGCTTAAATGTCCTAGTCATATGCTTCATGATGCTCCTGTTACGTTTCAATTCTTATCTTTTATGTGAGCATCATTGTTATCATCATGCCTAGCTAGAAAGGCATTAAAGAAAAGCGCTTGTTGGGAGACAATCTAGTATTTATCCTTACTGTTTTTATGTGTTCACATGATTATTCTACTGTAGTAATCATGTTTTATAGCTTTTGTTTCAATAAAGTGCCAATTAAGACCTTTAGGATAGCTTACGGTGATAGTTGTGTTGATCCTGCTGAAAATCAGAAACATTTGCACCCAGAAATTTAGTTTTGTTAATTCAAAGAAACGTGATTATGATCTGATTCTTTTTGATATGGATTGGTACACAAATTTCCTAGGACTTCCCAATTTGGTAGGATTTTTGGAGTTCCAGAAGTATACGTTTGATACAGATTACTACAGACTGTTCTGTTTTTGACAGATTCTGTTTTTCGTGTGTTGTTTGCTTATTTTGATGCATATATGGCTAGTATTAAGTTGTATGAACCATAGAGAAGTCGGAATACAGTAGATATTACACCAATATTAATTTATAATGAGTTCATTACAGTACCTAAGTGGTGGTTTTATTTTCTTATACTAACGGAGCTTACGAGTTTTCTGTTGAGTCTTGTGTTGTGGAGTTTTCAAGTTTTGGGTAAGGATTCGATGGACTATGGAATAAGGAGTGTGAAGAGCCTAAGATTGGGGATTCCCAAGGCACCCCTAGGTAATATTCAATGACAACCAAGAGCCTAAGCTTGGGGATGCCCCGGAAGGCATCCCCTCTTTCGTCTTCGTCCATCGGTAACCTTACTTGGAGCTATATTTTTATTCACCACATGATATGTGTTTTGCTTGGAGCGTCATTTTATTTTGTTGATATTTGATTTCTGATATTTAGAATAATGTTTTGAGTCTTTAGTTTCAATAAAAAAGTCAAGGATAGCCTTTGCCATGCTTATTTTGCTAGTATACATGTTGCTGTTTGAAAACAGAAAGTTTACCGCTGTTGCAAAAATTCCCTAGAAAAGTCAGAGAATGATATAATTTTGAAACTTTTTGCATAATGAGCTCCGATAAATCTACTACAGTGGTAATTTTATTTCATAATTTTTTAAGTTAGGGAAGTATGATGAAGCTTGCATTCTTTACAGACTATACTGTTTTGACAGATTGCTGTTATGGTTGCATTGTTTGCATATGTTTGCTTGTTTAATTATTCTATTTGATGATAGGAGTATTAAATATGCAGAGGAATTTAGTATTCAATGTTGAATAATAATTTTAGTGATTTTTTACAGTAGAATATGATAAGGTTTTGCATTGGTTTATACTAACCTATCTCATGAGTTCTTGTTGAGTTTGTTGTGGATGAAGCTTTTGATAAAAAGAGAAACCATGATATGAGAGGAATTAAGGAGACACGAAAGTTAAAGCTTGGGGATGCCCAAGGCACCCCAAGATAATATTTCAAGAAGTCTCAAGCATCTAAGCTTGGGGATGCCCGGTAGGCATCCCACCTTTCTTCTTCAACAACTATTGGTTAATATCGGTTGAGCCTAAATTTTTGCTTCTTCACATGAGTTGTGCTATCCTTGCAATGTCATTTTGTTTTGTTTTGCTTGCGGTTTGAATACAATACCAAGATCTGAAATTCCTTAATGTTAGAGAGTCTTCACATAGTTGCACAATTATATAGCTACTCATTGATCTTCACTTATATCTTTCAGAGTAGTTTGTCATTTACTCTAGTGCATCACTTATATCTTTTAGAGCACGATGGTGGTTATATTTTGTAGAAATTGCTAGTCTCTCATGCTTCACTTATATTATTTTGAGAGTCTTTTAGAACATCATGGTATTTGCTATGGTTACAAATTTGGTCCTAGAATGATGAGCATCCAAGTTGGGTATAATAAAAACTATCATAGAAGGTGAATTGGATGCTATGATCGATTTGATACTTGATAATTGTTTTGAGATATGGAGGTAGTGATATTAAATTAATGCTAGTTGGGTGATTATGAATTTAAAGAATGCTTGTGTTGAAGTTAGCAAGTCCCGTAGCATGCACGTATGGTTAAAGTTGTGTAACAAATTTGAAACATGAAGTGTACGGCTTGTGCATCCTTATGAGTGGCGATCGGAATGAGCGATGGTCTTTTCCTACCAATCTATCCCCTAGGAGCATGCGTGTAGTGCTTGATTTTGATGACTTCTAAATTTTTGTAATAAGTATATGAGTTCTTTTGACTAATGTTGAGTCCATGGATTATCGCACTTTTACCTTTCCGCCATTTCTAGCCTCTTGATGCAGTGCATTGCCCTTTCTCACCTTGAGAGTTGGTGCAAACTTCGCCGGTGCATCCAAACCCCGTGATACGATACACTCTATCACACATAAACCTCCTTATATCTTCCTTAAAACAGCCACCATACCTACCTATTATGGCATTTCCATAGCCATTCTGAGATATATTGCCATGCAACTTTCCATCATTCCGTTCATCATCATCATGACATACTTTACTTTTGTCATATTGCCATAGCATGGTCATGTAGTTGACATCGTATTTGTGGCAAAGCCACCATGCATTATTTTTCATACATGTCACTCTTGATTCATTGCACCATCCCGGTACACCGCCGGAGGCATTCATATAGAGTCATATCTCTTTCTAGTTTTGAGTTGTAATTCATATGTTGTAATCAATGAAAGTGTGATGATCATCATTATTAGAGCATTGCCCAAAAAAAAGGAAAGGCCAAAAGGAAAAAAAAAGAAAGGCCAGAGAAAAAAAAGAAAAATAAAGAAAAATAAAAAAATAAAAAATAAAAAGGGCAATGTTACTATCTCTTTTTCCACACTTGTGCTTCAAAGTAGCACCTTGTTCTTCATGTAGTGAGTCTCATATATTGTGCTTCAAAGTAGCACCATGTTTTTTCATATAGTGAGTCTCATAAGTTGTCTTTTTCATACTAGTGGGAATATTTCATTTTAGAATGGCTTGTATATTCCTACGATGGGCTTCCTCAAATGCCCTAGGTCTTCGTGAGCAAGCAAGTTGGATGCACACCCACTAGTTTTCTTTTGTTGGGCATTCATTTATAGCTCTAGTGCATCCGTTGCATGGCAATACCTACTCCTCATGTTGACATAAATTGATGGGCATCTCCATAGCCCATTGATTATCCTCGTCAATGTGAGACTTTCTCCTTTTTTGTCTTCTCCACACAATCCCCGTCATCATATTCTATTCCACCCATAGTGCTATATCCATGGCTCACGCTCATGTATTGCGTGAAGATTGAATTTTTTTGAGATTATTTAAGTATGAAACAATTGCTTGGCTTGTCATCGGGGGTATAGAAGTTGGGAACATCTTTGTGTGACGAAAATGAAGCATAGCCTAACTATATGATTTTGTAGGGATGAGCTTTCTTTTGCCATGTTATTTTGAGAAGACATGATTACTTTGATTAATATGCTTGAAGTGTTACTATTTCTTTTATCAATATGAATTTTTATTTTGACTCATTTGGATATGAACATTCATGCCACAATAAATCAATTTACATTGAGAATTATGCTAGGTAGCATTCCACATCAAAAATTCTGTTTTTATCATTTACCTACTCGAGGATGAGCAGGAATTAAGCTTGGGGATGCTTGATACGTCTCCAACGTATCTATAATTTTTGATTGTTCCATGCTATTATATTACCCTTTTTGGATGTTTATGGGCTTTATTTTACACATTTATATCATTTTGGGACTAACCTACTAACGGAGGCCCAGCCCATATTGCTTGTTTTATTGCTGTTTTGATATTTGAAGAAAAGTAATATCAAACGGAGTCCAAATGGAATGAAACCTTCGGCAACGTGATTTTTTGGAAGAATATCATCCTGGAGACTTAGAGTTTATGTCAGAAGATACTCGAGGAGCCCAGGAGATAGAGGCGCTACATAGCAGGGCGCCCCCATGTCTCGTGGACCCCTCGAGCACCCCCCGACCGACTTCTTTCGCCTATATAACCCTACGTACCCTAAAACCGTCGAATATTAAGATAGATTGGGAGTTCTGCTGCCGCAAGCCTCTGTAGCCACTAAAAACCTCTCGGCAGTCCCTTCCGGCACCCTGCCGGAGGGGGAACCCATCACCGGTGGCCATCTTCATCATCCCAGCGCTCTCCATGACGAGGAGGGAGTAGTTCTCCCTCGGGGCTGAGGGTATGTACAGTAGCTATGTGTTTGATCTCTCTCTCTCCCTCTCTCTCTCTCTCTCTCTCTCGTGTTCTCTCTATGGCACGTTCTTGATGTATCGCGAGCTTTGCTATTATAGTTGGATCTTATGATGTTTCTCCTCCCTCTACTCTCTTGTGATGAATTGAGTTCCCCTCTTGAAGTTATCTTATAGGATTGAGTCTTTATTTGAGAACACTTGATGTATGTCTTGCCGTGTTTATCTGTGGTGACAATGGGATATCACGTGCCACTTGATGTATGTTTTGGTGACCAACTTGCGGGTTCCGCCCATGAACCTATGCATAGGGGTTGGCACACGTTTTCTTGACTCTCCGGTAGAAACTTTGGGGCACTCTTTGAAGTACTTTGTGTTGGTTGGATGAATCTGAGATTGTGTGATGCATATCGTATAATCATGCCCACGGATACTTGAGGTGACAATGGAGTATCTAGGTGACATTAGGGTTTTGGTTGATTTGTGTCTTAAGGTGTTATTCTAGTACAAACTCTTGAATAGATTGATCCGAAAGAATAACTTTGAGGTGGTTTCGTACCCTACCATAATCTCTTCGTTTGTTCTCCGCTATTAGTGGCTTTGGAGTGACGATACGTCTCCAACGTATCTATAATTTTTGATTGCTCCATGCTACTTTATCTACTGTTTTGGACTATATTGGGCTTTATTTTTCACTTTTATATTACTTTTGGGACTAACCTATTAACCGGAGGCCCAACCCAGATTTGCTGTTTTTTGGCTTTTTCAGTATTCCGAAGAAACAGAATATCAAACGGAGTCCAAACGGAATGAAACCTTCGGGGTCGTGATTTTCCAACCGAACGTGATTCAGGAGACTTGGACCCTACTCCAAGAAGCTTCCGAGGAGGTAACGAGGGTGGAGGGCGCGCCCCCTGGGCGCGCCCCCCTACCTCGTGGGCCCCTCGGAGCTCCACCGACGTACTCCTTCCTCCTATATATACCTATGTATCCCCGTATGATCAGAACAGGAGCCAAAAACCTAATTCCACCGTCGCAACCTTCTGTATCCATGAGATTCCATCTTGGGGCCGGTTCCGGAGCTCCGCTGGAGGGGGCATCCACCATGGAGGGCTTCTACATCATCACCATAGCCCCTCCGATGTAGTGTGAGTAGTTTACTTCAGACCTTCGGGTCCATAGCTAGTAGCTAGATGGCTTCTTCTCTCATTTTGGATCTCAATACAATGTTCTCCCCCTCTCTTGTGGAGATCTATTTGATGTAATCTTATTTTTGCGGTGTGTTTGTTGAGACCGATGAATTGTGGGTTTATGATCCAATATTATCTATGGAAAATATTTGATTCTTCTCTGAATTCTTTTATGTATGATTGAGTTATATTTGCAAGTCTCTTCAAATTATCCGTTTGGTTTGGCCAACTAGATTGGTAGTTCTTGCAATGGGAGAAGTGCATGGCTTTGGGTTCAATCTTGCGGTGTCCTTACTCAGTGACAGAAAGAGTTGCAAGGCACGTATTGTATTGTTGCCATCGAGGATAACAAGATGGGTTTTTTATCATATTGCATGAATTTATCCCTCTACATCATGTCATCTTGCTTAAAGCGTTACTCTGTTTTTAACTTAATACTCTAGATGCATGCTGGATAGCGGTCGATGAGTTGAGTAATAGTAGTAGATGCAGAATCGTTTCGATCTACTTGTCACGGACGTGATGCCTATATACGTGATCATTGCCTAGATATACTCATAACTATGCTCAATTCTGTCAATTGCTCAACAGTAATTTGTTCACCCACCGTAGAATACATATGCTCTTGAGAGAAGCCACTAGTGAAACCTATGGCCCCCGGGTCTATTCTCATCATATCAATCTATATCACTTTATTTACTTGCTTGTTTTTACTTTGCCTTTACTTTTTTACTTTGCATCTATCTATCAAAAATACCAAAAATATTATCTCTATCAGATCACTCTCGTAAGTGACCGTGAAGGGATTGACAACCCCTAAGCGTTGGTTGCGAGTTGCTATTGTGTTGTGCAGGTATGAGGGACTTTGCGTGACCTCCTCTTGGATTGATACCTTGGTTCTCAAAACCGAGGGAAATACTTACGCTCTTGTGCTGCATCATCCTCTCCTCTTCGGGGAAAACAACGCAAGCTCGAGACGTAGCAAGAAGAATTTCTGGCGCCGTTGCCGGGGAGGCTTACGCAAAAGTCAACATACCAAGTACCCATGACAATCCCTATCTCTCGCATTACATTATTTGCTATTTGCCTCTCATTTTCCTCTCCCCCACTTCACCCTTGCCGTTTTATTCGCCCTGTCTTTTTCGTTCGCCTTCTTCCCGTATGTATCTTTGTTTGTGTTTCCTTGTGCCTTCTATATGCTTGCATCTTCGCTCGCTGAAAATCTATTGATATGGATCCACTTAAAGTGTTCTACTTGGATCATCTTCGATCCCTATGTGCTCGTGCTAAAACCCCAACTAGCTTAGTTGAGGGCAAATCTTTAGATGAGCATGCTCATTTTGTGCGTCATCGTTTGTCTGAAAAAGGGAGACTCTTATGGTATCATATAAATAGTTTGCTATGCTATTTGGGAATCTTTTGAAATTTGTGATTTTACTTGTTGCTCTAAGAACCCTAAAAAACACCTTCCCTACCTATGTGAGTTCAATGATAATGAAATCTTATCTTCTTATGCAAAGGGTGTTTATAGTTACTATGAACAAATTGAAGAATTTGTCATTTTTAAGGGTGCTCATGAAGTTGCTTCTTTGATTGAAAAGTATGATTTTACTCTCAACAAATCTGAAAATTCTGTCGTACTTAAATATTGCAATGAAAACCTTGCTCATAATGTCTATGTCCAAGAGTTTATTGAAAGAATGACCGTTGCTTTGGAAGAAAATAATGATATGCATGAATCTATAGATAATGATGATTCCGATGATTTGGTTGAAATATCCCTTGATGAACATGATGCTTGCTATTCTTGTGGCCATGATGCCAATATTTATGAAGACGAATTTGCTATAGTTCTGTATGATAAACATGAGATCGTTGCTATTGCACCCATACTTGCTAGTTCCTTTGATAAAAAGCATGATTGCAATGATTTTACTATAAATTCTCTTGATGACAATTGTGCTAATAATATTCAAAACCCTAAGCTTGGGGATGCTAGTTTTGCTATGTCTACTACTTGTTGCAATGATCATGATTGGGGTGATTCTTCTTTTGATCTTGTAAATTTATTTAAGTCCCATGATGAATATGAGATTGATAATAATTTTTGCAATAATATTGAAAGTGGGTTTGGAAGAGTGTCAACTTTAGATCCCACATATTTGGAGAATATTCAATCTTATGAATTTTTTGATAAAAGTGGGTTTGGAGAGGTCATGACTTTAGTTAATGTTAATCCCACTATTTCGGAAGAGTGTCAACTTTGCATGCATGTGGATCGTGTTGAAAATATTTTATGTGATAGCTATTTTGTTGAATTTGCTTATGATCCCACACGTAATTATTATGAGAGAGGAAAATATGGTCGTAGAAATTTTCATGATAATAATTTACCTCTCGTTATGTTGAGATTGCTATTGTTTCTTTCCGCCTCCTTGCATATGCTAGTTTTTGCTTGCCTTGATAATTTGTTTGCCTATAAGATGCCTATGCATAGGAAGTATGCTAGACTTAGATGTATTTGTCACGTGTTTCATGATGCTCTCTTTGCGCTTCAATTCTTGTCTTTCTTGTGAGCATCATTCAAATTCTCAATGCCTAGCTAGGGGCGTTAAACGATAGCGCTTGTTGGGAGGCAACCCAATTTTATTTTGTGTTTTTTGTTTTTGATTCTGTTTAGGAATAAATAGTCCATCTACCTTCTGTTTGGATGTGGTTTTATGTTTTAATTAGTGTTTGTGCCAAGTAGGACCTATAGGATAACCTAAGATGATAGTTGATTTGATTCTGCTGAAAAACAGAAACTTTAGCGCTCACGAGATTAACTTCCATTTTTAAATGGAGAGTGCTTTTAGGTTGATTCTTTTTGCTGATGATAAATAAAAAATTGTCCAGGAGTTCCTATTTATTAGAATTTTTAGAGTTCCAGAAGTTTGTGTTACTTACAGATTACTACAGACTGTTCTGTTTTTGACAGATTCTGTTTTTCGTGTGTTGTTTGCCTATTTTGATGAATCTATGGCTAGTAAATAAGTTTATAAACCATAGAGAAGTTGGAATACAGTAGGTTTAACACCAATATAAATAAAGAATGAGTTCATTACAGTACCTTGAAGTAGTCTTTTGTTTTCTTTCTCTAACGGAGCTCACGAGATTTCTGTTGAGTTTTGTGTTGTGAAGTTTTCAAGTTTTGGGTGAATTCTTTTGATGGATTATGGAATAAGGAGTGGCAAGAGACTAAGCTTGGGGATGCCCATGGCACCCCCAAGATAATCCAAGGACACCAAAAAGTCAAAGCTTGGAGATGCCCCGGAAGGCATCCCCTCTTTCGTCCACTTCCATTGGTAATTTACTTGGAGCTATATTTTTATTCACCAACATGATATGTGTTTTGCTTGGAGCGTCTTGTATTATTTGTGTCTTTGCTTGTTAGTTTACCACAATAATCTTCGCTGTACACACCTTTTGAGAGAGCCATACATGAATTGAAATTTGTTAGAATACTCTATGTTCTTCACTTATATCTTTTGAGCTTGATAGTTTGCTCATAGTGCTTCACTTATATCTTTTTGAGCGTGATAATTTTTGCTCTAGTGCTTCACTTAGATCTTTTAGAGCATGGTGGTGGATTTGTTTTAAAGAAACTTGATCTCTCATGCTTCACTTAGATTATTTTAAGAGTCGTTAATAGCATGGTAATTTGCTTAATGTTAATATACGTGGTATTCAAGATATGTGAAACTTTCTTTTGAGTGCGTTGAATACTAAGATAAGTTTGATGCTTGATAATTGTTTTGAGATATGGAGGTGATATATCATAGTCGTGCTAGTTGGGTGATTATGAATTTGAGAAATACTTGTGTTGAAGTTAGCAAGTCCCGTAGCATGCACGTATGGTTAAAGTTATGTAACAAATTTGAAACATGAAGTGTACCTGGCTTGTGCATCCTTATGAGTGGCGGTCGGGGACGAGCGATGGTCTTTTCTACCAATCTATCCCCCTAGGAGCATGCGCTTAGTACTTGATTTTTGACGACTTTTAAATTCTTGCAATAAGTATATGAGTTCTTTTGACTAATGTTGAGTCCATGGATTATACGCACTCTCATCTTTCCGCCTTTGCTAGCCTCTTCGGTACTGTGCATTGCCCTTTCACACCTTGAGAGTTGGTGCAAACTTCGCCGGTGCATCCAAACCCCGTGATACGATACGCTCTATCACACATAAACCTCTTTATATCTTCCTCAAAACAGCCACCATACCTACCTATCATGGCATTTCCATAGCCATTCCAAGATATATTGTCATGCAACTTCCACCATCATCATCGTGACATGCATTACTTTTGTCATATTGCCATTGCATGATCTTGTAGTTGACATCGTATTTGTGGCAAAGCCACCATGCATTATTTTTCATACATGTCACTCTTGATTCATTGCACCATCCGGGTACACCGCCGGAGGCATTCATATAGAGTCATATCTTGTTCTAAGTTTCGACTTGTAATCCTTATGTTGTAATCAATAGAAGTGTGATGATCATCATTATTAGAACATTGCCCAAAAAAAGAGAAAGGCCAAAATAAAAAAAGAAAGGCCAAAAGAAAAGAAAAGAAAAGAAAAGGGCAATGCTACTATCTCTTTTTCCACACTTGTGCTTCAAAGTAGCACCTTGTTCCTCATGTAGTGAGTCTCATATATTGTGCTTCAAAGTAGCACCTTGTCCTTCATGTAGTGAGTCTCATAAGTTGTCTTTTTATACTAGTGGGAATTTTTCATTACAGAACTTGGCTTGTATATTCGTAAGATGGGCTTCCTCAAATGCCCTAGGTCTTCGTGAGCAAGTGAGTTGGATGCACACCCACTAGTTTTCTTTTGTTGAGCATTCATAGCTCTAGTGCATACGTTGCATGGCAATCCCTACTCCTTGCATTAACATCAATCGATGGGCATCTCCATAGCTCATTGATTAGCCTCGTTGATGTGAGACTTTCTCCTTTTTTGTCTTCTCCACACAATCCCCATCATCATATTCTATTCCACCCATAGTGCTATATCCATGGCTCATGCTCATGTATTGCGTGAAGGTTGAAAAAGTTTGAGATTATTTAAGTATGAAACAATTGCGTGGCTTGTCATTGGGGGTATAGAAGTTGGGAACATCTTTGTGTGACAAAAATGAAGCATAGCCTAACTATATGATTTTTTAGGGATGAACTTCCTTTTGCCATGTTATTTTGAGAAGACATGATTGCTTTGATTAGTATGCTTGAAGTATTGTAATTTTTGTGTCAATATGAACTTTTGTCTTGAATCTTTCGGATCTGAATATTCATATCACAATCAAGAAGATTTACATTGAAATTATGCCAAAGTATCACTCCGCATCAAAAATTCTTTTTTTATCATTTACCTACTCGAGGACGAGCATGAATTAATCTTGGGGATGCTTGATACGTCTCCAACGTATCTATAATTTTTGATTGCTCCATGCTACTTTATCTACTGTTTTGGACTATATTGGGCTTTATTTTTCACTTTTATATTACTTTTGGGACTAACCTATTAACCGGAGGCCCAGCCCAGAATTGCTGTTTTTTGCCTTTTTCAGTATTTAAGAAACAGAATATCAAACGGAGTCCAAACGAAATGAAACCTTCGGGATCGTGATTTTCCAACCGAACGTGATCCAGGAGACTTGGACCCTACTCCAAGAAGCTTCCGAGGAGGTCACGAGGGTGGAGGGCGCCCCCCTGGGCGTGCCCCCCTACCTCGTGGGCCCCTCGGAGCTCCACCGACGTACTCCTTCCTCCTATATATACCTACGTATCCCCGTATGATCAGAACAGAGCCAAAACCTAATTCCACCGCCGCAACCTTTCAGATCCACGAGATCCCATCTTGGGGCTGTTTGAGCTCACGAGGGGGCATCCACCACGGAGGGCTTCTACATCATCACCATAGCCCTCCGATGAAGTGTGAGTAGTTTACTTCAGACCTTCGGGTCCATAGCTTGTAGCTAGATGGCTTCTTCTCTCTTTTTGGATCTCAATACAATGTTCTCCCCCTCTCTTGTGGAGATCTATTCGATGTAATCTTATTTTTGCGGTGTGTTTGTTGAGACCGATGAATTGTGGGTTTATGATCCAGTATTATCTATGGAAAATATTTGATTCTTCTCTAAATTCTTTTATGTATGATTGAGTTATCTTTGCAAGTCTCTTCGAATTATCCGTTTGGTTTGGCCAACTAGATTGGTAGTTCTTGCAATGGGAGAAGTGCATGGCTTTGGGTTCAATCTTGCGGTGTCCTTACTCAATGACAGAAAGAGTTGCAAGGCACGTATTGTATTGTTGCCATTGTGGATAACAAGATGGTTTTTTTTTATCATATTGCATGAATTTATCCCTCTACATCATGTCATCTTGCTTAAAGCGTTACTCTGTTGTTAACTTAATACTCTAGATGCATGCTGGATAGCGGTCAATGAGTGGAGTAATAGTAGTAGATGCAGAATTGTTTCGATCTACTTGTCACGGACGTGATGCCTATATACATGATCATTGCCTAGATATACTCATAACTATGCTCAATTATGTCAATTGCTCAACAGTAATTTGTTCACCCACCTTAGAATACTTATGCTCTTGAGAGAAGCCACTAGTGAAACCTATGGCCCCCGGGTCTATTCTCATCATATCAATCTATATCACTTTATTTACTTGCTTGTTTTTACTTTGCCTTTACTTTTTACTTTGCATCTATCTATCAAAAATACCAAAAATATTATCTCTATCAGATCTCACTCCCGTAAGTGATCTTGAAGGTTTTGACAACCCCTAAGCGTTGGTTGCGAGTTGCTATCGTGTTGTGGAGGTACGAGGGACTTGCGCGTGACCTCCTACTGGATTGATACCTTGGTTCTCAAAAACTGAGGGAAATACTTACGCTACTGTGCTGCATCATCCTCTCCTCTTCGGGGAAAACCAACGCAAGCTCGAGACGTAGCAAGTGACTCTTTGTTGCATGTTGAGGGTTGTTATATGATCTATCTATGTTATTATTGTTGAGAGAACTTGCACTAGTGAAAGTATGAACCCTAGGCCTTGTTTCCTACCATTGCAATACCGTTTACGCTCACTTTTATCATTAGTTACCTTGCTGTTTTTATATTTTCAGATTACAAAAACCTATATCTACTATCCATATTGCACTTGTATCACTATCTCTTCGCCGAACTAGTGCACCTATACAATTTACCATTGTATTGGGTGTGTTGGGGACACAAGAGACTCTTTGTTATTTGGTTGCAAGGTTGTTTGAGAGAGACCATCTTCATCCTACGCCTCCCACGGATTGATAAACCTTAGGTCATCCACTTGTGGGAAATTTGCTACTATCCTACAAACCTGTGTACTTGCAGGCCCAACAACGTCTACAAGAAGAAGGTTGTGTAGTAGACATCAGCGGTTGCCAAGGGGAGTGCCCATACCCATGTGATTAGTTCTTTGGAGGTGGTGATGATGGAGTTGTTGATGATGTAGGCTTGTCGCACGTCTTCCAAGGCATAGGTTCACCATCATAGAAAGATGATCGAGTCCCCGGGATCCTCAAATCTCCAGCCAAATTCATCCTCTTGAATCTATACTCATACTCACAGTTTTGGTTTTGCAGGTCATAGATTTGGGCTTGGAGGTGCTCGATTTTCTCATGAAGCTTGAAGATGGTCTCCCCAATGTTCTTGGCGTCCAGCTTGTGGTTGTTGGTGAACTCCGCGATCATCATCTGGTTGGCGTTGAGTCCGCGTTCCACCATCCCTTGGCACTTGAAAACTTGTTGTTCCATTGCTTCGAGTCTTATCTACATGCTTCCGGTCCTCCTTGGCCCCTCAACATCGCGGATGTGCAGCACCCACTCACGCATCTCAATGGTTTGAGGGTGATGCAGCACCTCCGCGAGGTAGGGGTTGATGACCTTCTCGAAAAACTTGTCCTTGGGGGGTGCTTGAAGACGTCATGGTGCTCTAGATCTGTCAGAAAAACAGCTCGAAACAAAGGCAGAGGATATTTGCGTGATGGTGGTCAAAACCTTCAGGAGATTATATAATTAATTTTTACCGACCAAAATAAGTATCGTGCAAGAAAACGGAGTCCGGAGAGCACACGAGGTGCCCACGAGGCAGGGGGCGCGCCCAGGGGGGTAGGGCGCGCCCTCCACCCTCATGGACGCCTCGTGTCCTTCCCGGACTACTTCTTATTTTTCCTATTTTCTTAAATAATCCAAAACGGAGAAAAAATGCTATTAGAACTGTTTTGGAGTCGGTTTACTTACCGTACCACATACCTATTCCTTTTCGGAGTCTGAAACGTTCCGGAAAGTGTCCCTTATGTATTCCTCCGGGGTTACGGTTTCAATAACATTAGTTTCAACATTTATGGGATTACCTGAGATATAATGTTTGATTCTTTGACCGTTCACCACCTTTGGATTCGTGCCTTTGAAGTTGTTGATTTTTATGGCACCGGAATGATAGACCTCCTCGATAACGTAAGGGCCTTCCCATTTAGAGAGAAGTTTTCCTGCAAAAAATCTTAAACGAGAGTTGAAAAGCAACACATAATCACCTACATTAAACTCACGCTTTTGTATCCTTTTGTCATGCCATCTTTTAACTTTTTCTTTAAACAGTTTGGCATTCTCATAGGCTTGGGTTCTCCATTCATCAAGTGAGCTAATGTCAAACAACCTCTTCTCACCGGCAAGTTTGAAATCATAATTGAGCTCTCTAGTGGCCCAATATGCCTTATGTTCTAGTTCGAGAGGTAAGTGACATACTTTTCCATAAACCATTTTATATGGAGACATACCCATAGGATTTTTATATGCAGTTCTATAAGCCCATAATGCATAATCAAGTTTCTTGGACCAATTCATTCTAGATCTATTAACAGTCTTTTGCAAAATTAATTTGAGCTCTCTATTACTCAATTCTACTTGGCCACTAGACTGTGGATGATATGGAGATGCAATTCTATGATCAACATCATACTTAGCAAGCATTTTACGAAAAGCACCATGAATAAAATGTGAACCACCATCAGTCATTAAATAGCTAGGGACTCCAAACCTCGGAAAAATAACTTCTTTAAGCATCTTAATAGATGTGTTGTGATCAACACTACTAGTTGGAATAGCTTCTACCCACTTAGTAGCGTAATTAACAACAACAAAAATATGTGTATACCCATTAGAGGAAGGAAACGGTCCCATATAATCAAAGCCCCAAACATCAAATGCTTCAATAATAAGAGAATAATTCATAGGCATTTCTTGACGTCTACCAATATTACCAATTCTTTGACATTCATCACAAGACAAAACAAACTTACGGGCATCCTTGAAGAGAGTAGGCCAATAAAAACCGGATTGCGGTACCTTATGTGCAGTTCTATCTCCAGCATGGTGTCCTCCATAAGCCTCGGAGTGATACTTGCGTAGGATCTACTCCTGTTCATGCTCAGGTACACACCGTCTAATAACACCATCTACTCCTTCTTTATGAAGGTGTGGATCATCCCAGAAGTAATGTCTTAAATCATAGAAAAACTTTTTCTTTTGCTGGTATGTGAAACTAGGTGGTATAAATTTAGCAACAATGTAATTAGCATAATCAGCATACCGTGGAGCAGTGCGAGAAACATTTATGACAGCTAATTGTTCATCAGGAAAGCTATCATCAATAGGTAGTGGGTCATCAAGAACATTCTCTAACCTAGACAAGTTGTATGCAACGGGGTTCTCAGCTCCCTTTCTATCCATAATATGCAAATCAAATTCTTCTAGTAGGAGAACCCATCTAATAAGTCTAGGTTTAGCATCTTTCTTCTCCATAAGATATTTAATAGTAGCATGATCAATGTGAATAGTTACTTTAGAATCAACAATATAAGGTCTGAACTTATCACAAGCAAATACAACTACTAAGAATTCTTTTTCGGTAGTAGTATAATTTCTCTGGGCACTATCTAGAGTTTTACTAGCATATTGAATAACATTTAGTTTCTTATCAACTCTTTGTCCTAGAACAGCACCTACAGCATAATCACTAGCATCACACATAATTTCAAAGGTTAAATTCCAATCAGGTGGCTGAACAATAGGTGCAGAAATCAAAGCTTTCTTAAGTATTTCAAATGCTTCTACACAATCATCATCGAAGACAAAAGGAATATCTTTTTGTAAGAGATTATTTAGAGGCCTAGAAATTTTAGAGAAGTCCTTAATGAACCTCCTATAAAAACCGGCATGACCAAGGAAACTTCTTATACCTTTAATGTCCTTGGGATACGACATCTTTTCAATAGCACCAACTTTAGCCTTGTCAACTTCAATACCTCTTTCAGAAATTTTATGCCCCAAGACAATGCCTTCATTAACCATAAAATGGCACTTCTCCCAATTCAAGACAAGAATAGTATCTTCACATCTCACTTCTTTCATCTTAGGATTTAACTGTCGTTGGTGATCAATAACTGGTTTGACATCTTTCTCCAAATTTATTTTGTGTTGGCATAAAGTGGGACTAAAGCCCTTAAGATCATCAAGAGTATATCCAATAGCAGCACGGTGCTTCTTCAGAGTTTTCAGTAATCTCTCCTCTTCCTGCTCTGAAAGGTTAGCACTAATAATAACAGGATATATCTTCTTTTCATCAAGATAAGCATATTTAAGAGTATCAGGTAATGGTTTAAGCTCAAACACGGGATCACCCTTGGGTGGTGGAGGATCCCCTAGGATTCAACAGGCAAGTTGTGTTACAAAATAGGTCCTTGCTTAAAGAATACTTCATCTATCTCCCTTCTTTCATTCATAAACATAACATTTTCATGGTCTAGCAAATATTGTTCTAAAGGATCATTAGGAGGCACGGCAATAGAAGCAAGACAAATAATTTCATCCTTACTAGGCAATTCTTTAGCATGAGGTTATCTACGAAATTTAGCAAAATTAAACTCATGAGACATGTCTCCCAAACCGATAGTAACAACATACTTTTCACAGTCTATCCTAGCATTAATAGTGTTCAAGAAGGGTCTACCAAATATAATGGGACAAAATTCATCTTGTGGGGAACCAAGAACAAGAAAATCAGCAGGGTATTTAACTTTCCCACACAAGACTTCAACATCTCTAACAATCCCAATTGGTGAAATAGTACCTCTATTGGCAAGCTTAATTGTAACATCAATTTCTTCTATCTCAGCAGGTGCAATATCATGCATGATTTCTTTGTATAAGGAATGAGGTATTGCACTAGCACTAGCAACCATATCACATAAGCCATGATAACAATGATCTCCTATTTTAACAGAAATAACAGGCATGCCTACAACATGTCTATGTTTCTTAGCATCGGGTCTAGCAATTCTAGCAGCTGCATCACAGAAATAAATAACATGCCCATCAATATTATCAGCCAAGAAATCTTTAACCATAGCAATACTAGATTCAACTTTAATTTGCTCAGGTGGTGTATATGTTCTAGTATTACTCTTACGAACCATAGTTTAAGCTTTAGCATGATTCTTTATCCTAACAGTGAAAGGTGGCTTCTCAATATAAGTAGTAGCAATAATAGGATCATTATAAGTGACAGTCTTTTCTTCAACTTTAATAGGTTAAACTACTTTTACTTCAGTGGGAGGATTATATTTAAACCACTTCTCCTTAGGGAGGTCAACATGAGTAGCAAATGATTCACAGAAAGAAGCTACTATCTCAGAGTCAAGTCCATATTTAGTGCTAAATTCACGGAAAACATCGATATCCATAAAAGATTTAACACAATCAAACTTAGGTGTCATACCTGACTCTTTACCTTCGTCGAGATCCCAATCTTCAAAGTTGCGTTTAATTCTTTCCAATAAATCCCATTTGAATTCAATGGTCTTCATCATAAAAGAACCAACACAAGAAGTATCGAGCATGGAGCGATTGTTGAGAGAAAGCCGAGCATAAATTTTTTGAATAATCATTTCTCTTGAGAGCTCATTATTGGGGCATGAATATAACATTGACTTAAGCCTCCCCCAAGCTTTAGCGATGCTTTCTCCTTCGCGAGGCCAAAAATTATATATATAATTACGATCACGATGAACAAGATGCATAGGATAAAACTTCTGGTGAAATTCCAATTTCAATCGTTTGTAGTCCCATGATCCCATATCATCACATAGCCTATACCATGTCAATGCATCTCCCTTCAAAGATAAAGGGAAGACCTTCTTATTGATAACATCATCGGGCATACCTGCAAGCTTAAATAATCCACAAACTTCATCCACATAGATTAGGTGTAAATCGGGATGCAATGTTCCATCTCCTGTAAAGGGATTAGCTCGCAGTTTCTCTACCATAACCGAAGGAATTTCAAAGTAAACATTTTTAGTAGGTTCAGTAGGTTGAGGAGCAACTCTTTTCTCTACTGGTCGGGGTGAAGATACCCTGAACAAGCCCCTCAAAGGATTATGTTCCATAGTAACAAGTGACAGTAAATTTCAGCACACTATATAAAATTTTCCTTACCAAGTTCCACTTACCAAAGGCGCTTCACTCCTCGGCAACGGCGCCAGAAAAGAGTCTTGATGACCCACAAGTGTAGGGGATCTATCTTAGTCCTTTCAGTAAGTAAGAGTGTCAAACCCAACGAGGAGCAGAAGGAAATGACAAGCGGTTTTCAGCAAGGTATTCTCCACAAGCACTGAAATTATCGGAAACAGATAGTTTTGTGATAAGGTAATTTGTAACGAGTAACAAGCAATGAAAGTAAATAAGGTGCAGCAATATGGCCCAATCCTTTTTGTAGCAAAGGACAAGCCTGGACAATTTCTTATATAGAGAAAAGCGCTCCCGAGGACACATGGGAATTATCGTCAAGCTAGTTTTCATCACGCTCATATGATTCACGTTCGTTACTTTGATAATTTGATATGTGGGTGGACTGGTGCTTGGGTACTGCCCTTTCTTGGACAAGCATCCCACTTATTATTAACCCCTATTGCAAGCATCCGCAACTACAAAAGAAGTATTAAGGTAAACCTAACCATAGCATGAAACATGTGGATCCAAATCAGCCCCTTACGAAGCAACTCATAAACTAGGGTTTAAGCTTCTGTCACTCTAGCAACCCATCATCTACTTGTTACTTCCCAATGCCTTCCTCTAGGCCCAAATAATGGTGAAGTTGAAGGAAATATGCCCTAGAGGCAATAATAAAGTTATTATTTATTTCCTCGTATCATGATAAATGTTTATTATTCATGCTAGAATTGTATTAACCGGAAACATGATACATGTGTGAATACATAGACAAACATATAGTCACTAGTATGCCTCTACTTGACTAGCTCATTAATCAAAGATGGTTATGTTTCCTAACCATAGACATGTGTTGTCATTTGATTAATGGGATCACATCATTAGGAGAATGAGGTGATTGACATGACCCATCCGTTAGCTTAGCACTTGATCGTTTAGTATTCGCTATTGCTTCCTTCATGACTTATACATGTTCCAAGAACTATGAGAATTGTGTAACTCCGTTTACGGAGGAACACTTTGGGTACTAACAAACGCCACAGCGTAATCGGGTGATTATAAAGGAGTACTACAGGTGTCTCCGAAGGTACATGTTGAGTTAGCATAATTCGAGATTAGGTTTTGTCACTCCGATTGTCGGAGAGGTATCTCTGGGCCCTCTCGGTAATGCTCATCACCTAAGCCTTGCAAGCATGTAACTAATGAGTTAGTTATGAGATGAAGTATTACGAGCGAGTAAATAGACTTGTCGGTAACGAGATTGAACTAGGTATTGGATACCGACGATCGAATCTCGGACAAGTAACATACCGATGACAAAGGAACAACGTATGTTGTTATGCGGTTTGACCGATAAAGATCTTCGTAGAATATGTAGGAACCAATATGGGCATCCAGGTCCCGCTATTGGTTATTGACGAAGACGATGTATCGATCATGTCTACATCGTTCTCGAACCGTAGGGTCCGCACGCTTAAGATTTCGATGACAATTATATTATGAGTTTATGTATTTTGATGTACCGAAGTTTGTTCGGAGTCCCGGATATGATCACGGACATGATGAGGAGTCTCGAAATGGTCGAGACATAAAGATTGATATATTGTACGGATATATTTGGACACCGGAAAGGTTCCGGAGAAGTTTGGAGCTCCGGGAGGTTACCGGAACCCCCCGGGAGGTATATGGGCCTTATTGGGCCCATGTAGGAGGAAAAGAGAAGGAGCAAGGGAGGGGGGCGCGCCCCCCCAAGCCCAATCCGAATTGGGGAGGAGGGCCGGCCCCCCTTTCCTTTCTCCTTCCCCCTCTCTTCCTTCCTACTACTAGTACTACTTCCTAATACTAGTACTCCTTCCTTCCCCCTCCAAATAAGATAAGGAAAAGAGAGGGAAACCTACTTGGAGTAGGTTTCCCCCTCCTCATGGCGCGCCCCCTAGGGCGGCCACCTCCTCCTCCCTCCTTTATATACGGGGTAGGGGGCACCCTAGAACACACAAGTTGATCATTGATCGTTCCTTAGCCGTGTCGGTGCCCCCTCCACGATATTACACCTCGGTCATATTGTAGCGGTGCTTAGGCGAAGCCTGCGACAGAGAACATCAAGATCGCCACCACGCCGTCGTCTTGTGGAACTCCCCTCAGCAGATCTGCTAGATCGGAGATCAAGGGTGCGCCATCGAGCTGTCTACGCGTGTCAAGAACTTCGGAGGTGCCGAGTGCGGTGCTTGGATCGGTCGGACCGGGAGGACGTCGACTACTTCCTCTACGTTGCGTCAACGCTTCGCTTCGGTCTACAAGGGTGCGTAGACAACACTCTCCCCTCGTTGCTATATCATCACCATGATCTTGTGTGTCCGTAGGATTTTTTGAAATTACTACGTTACCCAACAGTGGTATCGAGCCTAGGTTTTATGGTTTGATGTTATTTGCACGAGTAGAACACAAGTGAGTTGTGGGCGATATAAGTCATCTTGCTTACCAAAGCATGTCATACTTTGGTTCAGCGGTATTGTTGGATGAAGCGGCCCGGACCGACATTACGCCAGACGCTTACGCGGGACTGGTTTTACCACCGTGCTTTGCACACAGGTGACTAGCGGGTGTCTGTTTCTCCAACTTTAGTTGAACCGAGTGTGGCTACGCCCGGTCCTTGCGAAGGTTAAAACAACATCAACTTGACAAACTATCGTTGTGGTTTTGATGCGTAGGTGAGATTGGTTCTTGCTTAAGCCCGTAGCAGCCACGTAAAATTTGCAACAACAAAGTAGAGGACGTCTAACTTGTTTTTGCAGGGCATGTTGTGATGTGATATGGCCAAGACGTGATGCTATATTTTATTGTATGAGATGATCATGTTTTGTAACCGAAGTTATCGGCAACTGGCAGGAGCCATATGGTTGTCGCTTTATTGTATGAAATGCAAACGCCTGTAATTGCTTTACTTTATCACTAAGCGGTAGCGATAGTCGAGAAGCAATAGATGGCGAACGACAACGATGCTACGATTGAGATCAAGGTGTCGCTACCGGTGGCGATGGTGATCACGACGGTGCTTGAAGATGGAGATCACAAGCACAAGATGATGATGGCCATATCATATCACTTATATTGATTGCATGTGATGTTTATCCTTTATGCATCTTATCTTGCTTTGATTGACGGTAGCATTTTAAGATGATCTCTCACTAATTATCAAGAAGTGTTCTCCCTGAGTATGCACCGTTGCGAAAGTGAAAGTGCAACTAATCCTCGGGTGGTTTTGGTAATTAATAACAACATATATATCATTGAACTAATAGTTTCTTGAGAATCATTTCAGAAAGTTCGTGATATGGGTATGGCAAGGGCGAAGAAGTGGACCCTCAAAATGCTAAGGCAAGCATTGGCAAAAGCTCAAGACTCCATTTTGGTTTAGTGATCCAAGATCACATTGAGTCCATAGGAAAGCCAATACTATTAAAAGGGGATGAGGTTATGATAATGATCTGGTTGCTCAAAGTGCTTAGTGATACATCTCCTAAACTATCGCAACTCTCACTTCCATTATACACTCATAAGTAATCTCGGTCCCACCGATTTCCTAAACTCACCACACCGAGATGAACCACCTCAGCCATATAGCCAAACCCTAGAAATCTCGGATTTTCCGATTCGAACTCGGTCTCACGAAACTTGAGTTGCCAAGCTTCAGAACCTTCGTCATCAAATCGGTGTCACCGAGATGATGAAGTCGGTCCCACCGAGATTGGCAAGCTCATGTCTTTGGACGAATCGGACTCACCAAGATTGTATTTTCGGTCCCACCGAAAATCCCAACGTTCACATGATTTGAACTTTCGGTCTCACCGAGTTGTCAACTTCGGTCCGACCGAGATTGGTCAAATGTGTGTAACAGTTGGATTTTGTGTGGAGGCTATAAATACCCTCCACCCCTCTTCATTCGTGGAGAGAGCCATCGAAAGAACTACCACTCCTACCTTACATTTTCGAGAAGAAAACTACCTACCCTTGTGTTGAGATCAAGTTGCTCCACTCCCACCATATGAAGCTTGATCTCTAGCCTTCCCAAGTTGCTTTCCACTCAATCCTTTCTTCCACCACAGCCAAATCGGTGAGGAGAGTTGAGTGTTGGGGAGATTATCATTTGAAGCACAAGAGCAAGGAGTTCATCATCACCAACACCATCTATTACCTTTTGGAGGTGGTGCCTCCTAGATTGGTTAGGTGTCGCTTGGGAGCCTCCGTCAAGATGTGGAGTTGAACCAAGAAGTTTGTAAGGGCAAGGAGATCGCCTACTTCGTGAAGATCTACCCGAGTAAGGCTAGCCCTCCGTGGGCGAGGCCATGATGGCATAGACAAGGTTGCTTCTTCGTGGACCCTTCGTGGGTGGAGCCCTCCGTGGACTCTCGCAGCCGTTACCCTCCGTGGGTTGAAGTCTCCATCAACGTGGATTGACGATAGCACCACCTATCGGAACCACGAGAAAAATCTCCGTGTCTCCAAATTGCGTTTTTCTTCTCCACCTCTCTTTACTACATGTGCAATTTACTTTCCGCTGCCTATACTCTAGAATTGCATGTGTAGGGTGATACTTGACTTGATCATCATTGTGAATCTGCCAAAAACTTGTCTTTATCAAAAGGCTGAATTTTTATATTGTCAAGTAGTCTAATCACCCCCCCTCTAGACATACCTTCGATCCTACAAGTGGTATCAGAGCTTTGGTCTCCATTGTATTGGTTTCCATTGCATTGGACTCCATAAGCTTGGTTTCACAACCTAGGAGAGTATGGCGTCTAGTGAGGGTAATTTTCGTAGAGGTCCTTACTTTGATGGTACAAATTTTGCTAGTTGGAAGCATAAAATGAAAATGCATATTCTCGGCCATAACCCAGCCGCATGGGGCATTATTTGTGTTGGTATGCAAGGTGAATTCTTCTAGGAAGGAAAAGTTCCGGATCGTGAAGCTACAACGGATGAATTGCGGATGTTGCAAAACAATGCTCAAGCTTGTGACATTCTCTTCAATGCCTTGTGTCCCGAGGAGTTCAACAAAATCAGCCGTCTTGAGAATGCAAAAGAGATTTGGGATACTTTGGTCGAAATGCACGAAGGTACCGAGTCCGTGAAGGAATCAAAGCTAGATGTTCTTCAAGGTCAACTTGACAAGTTCAAGATGAAGGAAGGTGAAGGAGTCGTTGAAATGTACTCTAGGCTTGCTCTCATCACAAATGAGATTGCCGGCTTAGGAAGCGAAGAAATGACCGATCGATTCATCATCAAGAAGATTCTCAGAGCTTTGGATGGAAAGTATGACACCGTGTGCACTTTGATCCAAATGATGCCAAACTACAAGAACCTCAAGCCAACCGAAGTCATTGGAAGAATTGTTGCTCATGAGATGACACTTAAAGATAAGGAAGAGCTTCACAACAAGTCAAGTGGTGCTTACAAAGCTACAATTGATGCTCCCACAACCTCAAGTGACAAGCTAGTGTCCAATGAAGAGATAAGCCTAATGGTGAAGAACTTCAACAAATTCTACAAGAGTAGAAGCAAAGAGAGAAGCTCAAAGTCTAGATCATATGATGAAAAGAGATCTTCCAGTCGTGATCCAAGCTGCTACAATTGTGGAAGACCCGGACACTACTCAAATGAGTGTTCGGCTCCCCACAAGAGAAGAGAAGAATCTCCAAGAAGAAGAAGCTCAAGAGAAGAGTCACCTCGGAAAGAGAGAAGGAGTAGAGATGATCGTTATGAACGAAGACCCTCTCGGAGAAGCAAGGATTCGGAGAGGAAAGACAAGTCATCAAGGAGCTACACAAGAAGAAAACATCAAGCTCATGTAGGTGAATGGATCTCGGCTCCGACTCCGACAATCAATCCGAAAGAAGCTATCACTCCAACTCCGACTACTGATCAAGATGAAGGTGTTGCGGTCTTGCTCTCGTGTCCTCCAACTCCAACTCCTATGACTTATTTGATTCACCAAATGAGGGAATTGGAAGATGCTTCATGGCTAAAGGCCCCAAGGTATCACATCCTGAATTCATTGACTTTGATAGTGATGAGGATGATTTGCTTGGTGAAGATGAGCTTTTACATGAAAAATCTAGTGAGCCTAGTAATGATGAACATGCTAGTAGTCTTTATAGTCGAGAAGAGTCGAATGACAATGCTATGAAGGAGATTGAGCGTCTAACTAAAGAATAAACACTCTTAAGTTAGCTCATGAAACAACTCAAGAAGATCATAGAGAGCTCCTAAGATCTCATGAGAAGCTACGCTTCGAGAAGCTCAATCTAGAGCAAGAACATGAGTTCCTAAAAGCAATCAATGACGATCTTCGAAAGAAGAGTTCTTCATATCTTGCCAAACGACTTCTCTTGTCTAATTTCTTGCCACCTATTAAAACTAAGCATGACAAGCATAAGAAAAATTCTTCATCTAGTAGTAACAATAACCATGCTAAATCCAATATTGTTGCTTCTAGTAGTTCTCTTGATTCCACTAACAATGTTTCAAGCCAAGTTACACTTGAGCAAGAAAATAGTTTATTGAAAGGGATTATAGAGAAAGGTGTCTACAAGAGCCTTGCCGGAAGCAAGAACTTTGAGGAAATTGTTCGCAAGCAAGGAAGGCACCGGAAGAATCAAGGAATTGGTTTTGAGCAAAAGTTCAATGCCGAAGGTGTTGAATGGGAAGAAGGTCAATATCCCACTCCAAAGTTTGTTTCTCAAAAGGAGAAGTATAATCCTACTTCTTCCAATGTGGAACAAGCTCAAGATGACCTTCCACCACAAGACCACAAGCTAAAAGGCAAGGACAAGCTTCAAGAGGAGATTGATGCATTTATTGAAGCACCTAAAGCCATGGTCAAGTGGGTTCCCAAGGAATCGTCAAGTTCTACTTCGTCAAGCTCAACTACAACCCCAAGGATTCCCATCAAGATGATGTGGATCCCGAAGAAGAAGAACTAGAGAGTTCTTGAGGGTGACTCCGCCAACATACTTCACTCACATTCTTTTGGCAAGAACTTGTGCAATCAACTTCCACATCTTGCACTAGTTCATGGAGTCACAAACCCTCTTGTTGGTAAGTCAAGGGACAAGGTAATCATTGCTTTCATGGACATCATCTATTGTGTACATCAATCTATGTCCATGGATATCCTTGTTTGTTCCTTGTGGGACTAACCCATGTAGGTATTGAAAGTGCCCGAATCCAAAGGATTGCTCCCAACTCTTGATGATCTTCATCAACATTGAGCATCCACATCTTCAACATCTACATGAAGTCTTCTACGACCACCCAAGGTTAGTTTGACCCTTTAAAAGGGGTTCTCACATCTAGGGGGAGCTTTGCTCGAAAGAATTGAGCTAAAGCATCTTCAAATGATGTGAACACATTAATGCTTTATGTAAAAGTGGTAACCCCACTTGTGCTTAAACGATGAGTATGACCTATGATCAAATGTTTTCATTTGACTCCTAAGTCAATATACTCATATAAAGATGACCTAGTCATCGACAAATTGTGTGATAGTTTTTTGTTGGTGCATGTTTGACACATATTTCATTTGCTATCTCATTGTGTGAGCATGTTGGATGCATGATTTTATCCATTCGAGGACATCCATTTGTTGTTTTGGTCGTTTTGATTTTTCTGACCAAATGGATGGACAAGAATGCCTAAGTACCTCCCCTAGCTATCTATGCTTTCTTGTCTCAAATTCTATTCATGCTTACATCACAAACTTTGAACAAGTCAATTTGGACCCTCCGAGTGAGGAGCACTCGAGCCACCGATCCGTCAAAGGCTAAACTTCCAAAACCTTCTAAGTGATTTGGTCGGACCAACCCACTCAAATTCGGTCAAACCGAAAGCATTTGGATTGATCTAGGTTTTCACCTCGGTGAAACCGAGTTGTGAATTTCGGCGTGACGAAGTGTGTAACTCGCCTGCGATTATCCATCTCGGTGCCACCGAGTTTTACAACTCGGTCCCACCGACAACAAAGGGTATATATACTCGAGGGCGCGGCGTTGATTTCTACTTCAAACGCCTCGCCCCACACCCTTCTTTGCCGTCGCCGTGGTCTCCGGATCGTCTCCGTAAATGCCGCTGTCAGCGCCCTCGCCGCAGGTCTCCGTCACCGTCAGCGGACATCTTCTCCGCGCCGTTGCGCCGAGAGAACTCCACCAAGTTAGGGTGAGTTCGATCCCTCGTGCTCCCATCTCCGACTCAATGCACGCGTTTGGTTTGCTGTAATCTTGCCACGATTGAAATCTTCACGAACACCAGATTAGTCTTTTGGACTAGATTCGAGTAAAAGTTTTAGGGTTAGGTTTCCGCCGAACACATCTCGGTGAGACCGATTTTACATTCTCGGTATGACCGATTTGGCCTCTGGCCATTGCACTGCACCTTTCGGTCCAACCGAAGTTGTGCAAATCGGTGTGACCGAAATGAGGATTTAGTGAAACCCTAGTGTTTTCGGCAGGACCGAAACCCACTTCGGTCCAACCGAAAGTGGTGTGAATGCTTCTGTTTGAACACTTCGGATTCACCGAATTTTAAACTCGGGTCGACCGAAATGTCTTCTGTGAAAACCTAAAACTGAAATTTGAACTCATTTTGTTTGCAAAAACTTGCGATTTGTGATAACTCTTCTACTCGCCTACACCTTATCTATTCACGGGTTGTCGGCCATGTCGATGCGATGACAGCGAACAGGTCGAGTCACCTATTGAAGCTATTCGATGGCAGACACGGGACTACAGCCTCGGCATCTCCCACAGCTCCATCAGTTGCTCCAGCTCCAGCAAAGGTGACCACTCCTCCGGCTCCACAGACATCGCCAGAAGTCTTCGCAGATGCTGCCATCTCAACTCCAACATCAACCAGCAGGCAGAGCCGCCCGGCAGAGTCCCCGGTGACGCTTAGCTCTATGCTGTTTCGAACTTTTTGGTAACTTGTTGCCAAAGGGGGAGAAATTGTATAGATCATAGGACTTCGAGAGAGAGAGAGTGTCTTTGTCTTTGCGCTTTTGCTCTTTTGTTCTTTTGCGGTTTCTTTGAGATACTTTTGATTTTTGAGACATTCCGTGTGTTTGATACTACGTTTCATTCTACCTTAATGAGTGCTTGGTCGTACTATGCCTTAATGTGTGCTTAATGCTTATCATATGCTATTCATATCTTGTATGACCATTTACTCATGTCTTGGTGATTGGGTGCATGCTATTCATTCTTATCATTTTGTGCGCTCCACCAAGATGTATGTGACATGGAAGAGTGACCCATGATCCTAATCGATTGTGCATTTGCATTCAAACGCAAATCTTAAATAATGCACAAATTTAGGGGGAGCTCTTGCTTATCACATACTTCTCAAAGCGACGATATTATTCATTGATTATATCCTATGTCGAAGCTTTGATCTATATGTTGTCATCAATTACCAAAAAGGGGGAGATTGAAAGTGCAACTAATCCCCGGGTGGTTTTGGTAATTAATAACAACATATATATCATTGAACTAATAGTTTCTTGAGAATCATTTCAGAAAGTTCGTTGATATGGGTATGGCAAGGACTGAAGAAGTGGACCCCTCAAAATGCTAAGGCAAGCATTGGCAAAAGCTCAAGACTCCATTTTGGTTTAGTGATCCAAGATCACATTGAGTCCATAGGAAAGCCAATACTATTAAAAGGGATGAGGTTATGATAATGATCTGGTTGCTCAAAGTGCTTAGTGATACATCTCCTAAACTATCAAGCAACTCTCACTTCCATTATACACTCATAAGTAATCTCGGTCCCACCGATTTCCTAAACTCACCACACCGAGATGAACCACCTCAGCCATATAGCCAAACCCTAGAAATCTCGGATTTTCCGATTCGAACTCGGTCTCACGAAACTTGAGTTGCCAAGCTTCTGTAACCTTCTGTCATCAAATCGGTGTCACCGAGATGATGAAGTCGGTCCCACCGAGATTGGCAAGCTCATGTCTTTGGACGAATCGGACTCACCGAGATTGTATTTTCGGTCCCACCGAAAATCCCAACGTTCACATGATTTGAACTTTCGGTCTCACCGAGTTGTCAACTTCGGTCCGACCGAGAGATTGGTCAAATGTGTGTAACAGTTGGATTTTGTGTGGAGGCTATAAATACCCCTCCACCCCTCTTCATTCGTGGAGAGAGCCATCAGAAAGAACTACCACTCCTACCTTACATTTCTGAGAAGAAAACTACCTACCCTTGTGTTGAGATCAAGTTGCTCCACTCCCACCATATGAAGCTTGATCTCTAGCCTTCCCAAGTTGCTTTCCACTCAATCCTTTCTTCCACCACAGCCAAATCGGTGAGGAGAGTTGAGTGTTGGGGAGATTATCATTTGAAGCACAAGAGCAAGGAGTTCATCATCACCAACACCATCTATTACCTTTTGGAGGTGGTGCCTCCTAGATTGGTTAGGTGTCGCTTGGGAGCCTCCGTCAAGATGTGGAGTTGAACCAAGAAGTTTGTAAGGGCAAGGAGATCGCCTACTTCGTGAAGATCTACCCCGAGTAAGGCTAGCCCTCTGTGGGCGAGGCCATGATGGCATAGACAAGGTTGCTTCTTCGTGGACCCTTCGTGGGTGGAGCCCTCCGTGGACTCTCATGGCCGTTACCCTCCGTGGGTTGAAGTCTCCATCAACGTGGATTGACGATAGCACCACCTATCGGAACCACGAGAAAAATCTCCGTGTCTCCAAATTGCGTTTGCCCTTCTCCACCTCTCTTTACTACATGTGCAGTTTACTTTCCGCTGCCTATACTCTAGAATTGCATGTGTAGGGTGATACTTGACTTGATCATCATTGTGAATCTGCCAAAAACTTGTCTTTATCAAAAGGCTGAATTTTTATATTGTCAAGTAGTCTAATCACCCCCCTCTAGACATACTTTCGATCCTTACAGAAAGTTCTTCGTGCTTGAGACACCACGTGATGATCGGGTGTGATAGGCCCTACGTTCAAATACAACGGTGCAAAACAGTTGCACACGCGAATACTAAGTGTATACTTGACGAGCCTAGCATATCTGAGATATGGCCTCGAACACGGAGACCGAAGGTCGGCGTGAATCATATAGTAGATATGATCAACATAGAGATGTTCACCATTGAAACTACTCCATCTCACGTGATGATCGGACATGGTTTAGTTGATTTGGATCACGTAATCACTTAGATGACTAGAGAGATGTCTGTCTAAGTGGGAGTTCTATAGTAATATGATTAATTGAACTTAAATTTATCATGAACTTAGTACCGATAGTATTTTGCTTGTCTATGTTTGTTTGTAGATAGATGGCTCGTCTTTGTTGTTCCGTTGAATTTTAATGCGTTCCTTGAGAAAGCAAAGTTGAAAGATGATGGTAGCAATTACACGGATCGGGTCCGTAACTTCGAGGATTATCCTCATTGCCTGCACGAAGAGTTACGCCCTGGAAGCACCGCTGGGTGCCGATCCCCGCTTGATGCAACCGGCGGCGTTAAGAACGTCTGGCGAGCAAAGCTGATGACTACTCTATAGTTCGATGTGCCATGCTTTACGGCTTAGAACCGGGTCTTCAACGACGTTTTGAGCGTCATGGAGCATATGAGATGTTCCAAGAGTTGAAGTTAATATTTCAAGCAAATGCCCGGATTGAGAGATATGAAGTCTCCAATAAGTTCTACAACTGCAAGATGGAGGAGAACAGTTACATCGGTGAGCATATACTCAAAATGTGCGGGTATAATAATCACTTGATTCAACTGGGAGTTAATCTTCCGGATGATAGCGTCATTGATGAATTCTCCAATCATCGCCACCAAGCTACAAGAGCTTTGTGATGAACTATAATATGCAAGGGATGAACAAGACTATTCGAGCTCTTGGCGATGCTAAAAGCAGCGGAGGTAGAAATCAAAAAGGAGCATCAAGTGTTGATGGTCAACAAGACCACTTGGTTTCAAGAAAAGGGCAAAGGGAAGAAGAAGGGAACTTCAAAAGAACGACAAACAAGTTCTTTGCTCAAGAGAAGAAACCCAAGTCGGACCTAAGCACAGGCTGAGTGCTTCTCGCAAGCGGATCGACTTTGGAAGCGAAACTGCCCCAAGTATTTGGCGGATAAGAAGGATGGCAAAGTGAACAAAGGTATATGTGATATACATGTTATTGATGTGTACCTTACTAATGCTCGCAGTGAGCACTGGTATTTGATCTGGTTACATTGCTAACATTTGCAACTCAAGCAGGACTACGGATTAAGCGAAGATTAGCTAAGGGCGAGGTGACGATCGCGCGTGGGAAATGGTTCCAAAGTCGATGTGATCGCGGTCGGCATGCTACCTCTACATCTACCATCGGGATTAGTTTTAGACCTAAATAATTGTTATTTGGTGCTGCGTTGAGCATGAACATTATATCTGGATCTTGTTTGATGCGAGGCGGCTATTCATTTAAATCGAGAGAATAATGGTTGTTCTATTTATATGAGTAATATCTTTTATGGTCATGCACCCTTGAAGAGTGGTCTATTTTATTGAATCTCGATAGTAGTAATACACATATTCATAATGTTGAAGCCAAAAGATGCAGAGTTGATAATGATAGTGCAACATATTTGTGGTAATTGCCGTTTAGGTCATATCGTGTAAAACGCATGAAGAAACTCCATACTGATGGACTTCTGGAATCACTTGATTATGAATCACTTGGTACTTGCGAACCGTGCCTCATGGGCAAGATGACCAAAACACCATTCTCCGGATCTATGGAGAGAGCAACAGATTTGTTGGAAATCATACATACAGATGTATGTGGTCCGATGAATGTTGAGGCTCGTGGCGGATATCGTTATTTTCTCACCTTCATAGATGATTTGAGCAGATATGGGTATATCTACTTGATGAAGCACAAGTGCGAAACATTTGAAAAGTTCAAAGAATTTCAGAGTGAAGTAGAAAATCATCGTAACAAGAAAATAAAGTTTCTACGATCGATCGTGGAGGAGAATATTTGAGTTACGAGTTTGGTTTACATTTGAAAAAATGTGGAATAGTTCAGCAACTCACGCCACCGAACACCACAACGAAATGGTGTGTCCGAACGTCGTAATCGTACTTTACTTGATATGGTGCGATCTATGATGTCTCTTACCGATTTACCGCTATCGTTTTGGGGTTATGCTTTAGAGACGACCGCATTCACGTTAAATAGGGCACCATCAAAATCCGTTGAGACGACGCCTTATGAACTATGGTTTGGCAAGAAACCAAAGTTGTCGTTTCTCAAAGTTTGGGGCTGCGATGCTTATGTGAAGAAACTTCAACCAGATAAGCTCGAACCCAAATCGGAGAAATGTGTCTTCATAGGATACCCAAAGGAGACTATTGGGTACACCTTCTATCACAGATCTGAAGGCAAGATTTTTGTTGCTAAATTCGGATCCTTTCTAGAGAAGGAGTTTCTCTCGAAAGAAGTGAGTGGGAGGAAAGTAGAACTTGATGAGATAACTGTATCTACTCCCTTATTGGAAAGTAGTTCATCACAAGAACCGGTTCCTGTGACAACTACACCAATTAGTGAGGAAGCTAATGATATTGATCATGAAACTTCAGATCAAGTTTCTACTGAACCTTGTAGGTCCACCAGAGTAAGATCCGCACCAGAGTGGTACGGAAATCCTATTTTGGAAGTCATGTTACTTGACCATGATGAACCTACGAACTATGTGGAAGCGATAATGAGCCCAGATTCCGCAAAATGGCTAGAGGCCATGAAATCTGAGATAGGATCCATGTATGAAAACAAAGTATGGACTTTGGTTGACTTGCCCGATGATCGGCAAGCCATTGAGAATAAATGGATCTTTAAGAAGAAGACTGACGCTGATGGTAATGTTACTGTCTACAAAGCTCGACTTGTTGCAAAAGGTTTTCGACAAGTTCAAGGGGTTGACTACGATGAGACTTTCTCACCCGTAGCGATGCTTAAGTCTGTCCGAATCATGTTGGCTATTGCTGCATTTCATGATTATGAAATTTGGCAAATGGATGTCAAGACTGCATTCTTGAATGGATTTCTAGAAGAAGAGATGTATATGATGCAGCCTGAAGGTTTTGTTGATCCAAAAGGTGCTGACAAAGTGTGCAAGCTCCAACGTTCCATTTAAGGACTGGTGCAAGCATCTCGGAGTTGGAATAAACGCTTTGATAGTGTGATCAAAGCATATGGTTTTATACAGACTTTTGGAGAAGCCTGTATTTACAAGAAAGTGAGTGGGAGCTCTATAGCATTTCTAGTTTTATATGTTGATGACATATTATTAATTGGAAATGATATAGAATTTCTGGATAGCATAAAGTGATACTTGAATAAAAGTTTTTCAATGAAAGACCTCGGTGAAGCTGCTTACATATTGGGCATCAAGATCTATAGAGATAGATCAAGACGCTTAATAGGACTTTCACAAAGCACATACCTTGACAAAATTTTGAAAAAGTTCAAAATGGATCGAGCAAAGAAAGGATTCTTGCTCGTGCTACAAGGTGTGAAGTTGAGTCAAACTCAATGCCCGACCACGCAGAAGATAGAGAGAAAATGAAAGATGTTCCTATGCTTCAGCCATAGGCTCTATCATGTATGCAATGTGTGTACCAGACTGACGTATGCTTAGCAATAAGCTTGGCGGTAGGTACCAAAGTAATCCAGAGTGGATTATGGACAGTGATCAAGAACATCTGAAATACCGAAAAGGACTAAGGATATGTTTCTCGATATGGAGGTGACAAAGAGCTAGTCGTAAATGGTTACGTCGATGCAAGCTTTGACACTCATCCGGACGATTCTAAATCGCAGACCGGATACGTGTTTATATTAAACGGTGGAGCTGTAAGTTGGTGCGAGTTGTAAACAAAGCGTCGTGGCGGGATCTACATGTGAAGCGGAGTATATAGCTGCTTCAAGCAAAGCAAATGAAGGAGTCGGATGAAGGAGTTCATTTCCGATCTAGGTGTCATACCTAGTGCATCGGGACCAATGAAGATCTTCGTGACAATCTTGGTGCAATTGCCTTGGCAAAGGAATCCAGATTTCACAAGAGGACCAAGCACATCAAGAGACGCTTCAATTCCATTGGGACCAAGTCCAAGTGGGAGACATAGAGATTTGCAAGATACATATGGATCTGAATGTAGCAGACCCATTGACTAAGCCTCTCTCACGAGCAAAACATGATCAGCACCAAGACTCCATGGGTGTTAGAATCATTCTTGTGTAATCTAGATTATTGACTCTAGTGCAAGTGGGAGGCTGAAGGAAATATGCCCTAGAGGCAATAATAAAGTTATTATTTATTTCCTCATATCATGATAAATGTTTATTATTCATGCTAGAATTGTATTAACAGGAAACATGATACATGTGTGAATACATAGACAAACATATAGTCACTAGTATGCCTCTACTTGACTAGCTCATTAATCAAAGATGGTTATGTTTCCTAACCATAGACATGTGTTGTCATTTGATTAATGGGATCACATCATTAGGAGAATGAGGTGATTGACATGACCCATCCGTTAGCTTAGCACTTGATCGCTTAGTATTCGCTATTGCTTCCTTCATGACTTATACATGTTCCAAGAACTATGAGAATTGTGTAACTCCGTTTACGGAGGAACACTTTGGTACTACCAAACGTCACAACGTAATCGGGTGATTATAAAGGAGTACTACAGTGTCTCGAAGGTACATGTTGAGTTAGCATAATTCGAGATTAGGTTTTGTCACTCCGATTGTCGGAGAGGTATCTCTGGGCCCTCTCGGTAATGCTCATCACCTAAGCCTTGCAAGCATGTAACTAATGAGTTAGTTATGAGATGAAGTATTACGAGCGAGTAAAGAGACTTTTGATAACGAGATTGAACTAGGTATTGGATACCGCGATCGAATCTCGGACAAGTAACATACCGATGACAAAGGGAACAACGTATGTTGTTATGCGGTTTGACCGATAAAGATCTTCGTAGAATATGTAGGAACCAATATGGGCATCCAGGTCCCTCTATTGGTTATTGACCGAGACGGTATATCGATCATGTCTACATCGTTCTCGAACCGTAGGGTCCGTGCACGCTTAAGGTTTCGATGACAATTATATTATGAGTTTATGTATTTTGATGTACCAAGTTTGTTCGAGTCCGGATATGATCACCGACATGACGAGGAGTCTCGAAATGGTCAAGACATAAAGATTGATATATTGGACGGATATATTTGGACACCGGAAAGGTTCAGGAGAAGTTTGGAGCTCTGGGAGGTTACCGGAACCCCCCGGGAGGTATATGGGCCTTATTGGGTCCATGTAGGAGGAAGAGAGAAGGAGCACAGGAGGGGGGCGCGCCTCCCCAAGCCCAATCCGAATTGGGGAGGGGGGCCGGCCCCCCCTTTCCTTTCTCCTTCCCCCTCTCTTCCTTCCTACTACTAGTACTACTTCCTAATACTAGTACTCCTTCCTTCCCCCTCCAAATAAGATAAGGAAAAGAGAGGGAAACCTACTTGGAGTAGGTTTCCCCCTCCTCATGGCGCGCCCCCCTAGGGCCGGCCACCTCCTTCCTCCCTCCTTTATATACGGGGGTAGGGGTCCACCCTAGAACACACAAGTTGATCATTGATCATTCCTTAGCCATGTGCGGTGCCCCCCTCCACGATATTACACCTCAGTCATATTGTAGCGGTGCTTAGGCGAAGCCCTGCGACAGGAGAACATCAAGATCGTCACCACGCCATCGTCTTGTGGAACTCCCCTCGGCGCCTCTGCTGGATCGGAGATCGAGGGTGTGTCATCGAGCTGTACGCGTGTCAAGAACTCGGAGGTGCCGGAGTAACGGTGCTTGGATCGGTCGGACCGGGAGGACGACGACTACTTCCTCTATGTTGCGTCAACGCTTCGCTTCGATCTCACGAGGGTGCGTAGACAACACTCTCCCCTCGTTGCTATATCATCACCATGATCTTGTGTGTGCGTAGGAATTTTTTTGAAATTACTACGTTACCCAACAGAAGTGTCATGTAGTCGACATTCACATAACACCACTAGAGAGAGACAACATACATCTCATCAAAATATCGAACGAATACCAAATTCACATGACTACTAATAGCAAGACTTCACCCATGTCCTCAGGAACAAACGTAACTACTCGCAAAGCATATTCATGTTCATAATTAGAGGGGTATTAATATGCATTAAGGATCTGAACAAATGATCTTCCATTGAATAAACCAACTAGCATCAACTACAAGGAGTAATCAACACTACTAGCAACCCACAGGTACCAATCTGAGGTTTTGGTACAAAGATTGGATACAAGAGATGAACTAGGGTTTGAGAGGAGATGGTGCTGGTGAAGATGTTGATGGAGATTGACCCCCTCTCGATGAGAGGATCGATGGTGATGACGATGGTGATGATTTTCCCCCTCCCGGAGGGAAGTTTCCCCGGCCCGGAGCCCTAGATTGCTTCCACCAAGGTTCCGCCTCGTGGCTGCGGAGTTTCGTCCCGAAAGCTTGCTTATGATTTTTTCTAGGGTAAAAGACTTCATATAACAGAAGATGGGCACCGTAGGCCTGCTAGGTGGCCCACGAGGCAGGGGGGCGCACCCAGCGGGGTAGGGCGCGCCCCCCACCCTCGTGACGGTGGGTGGCCCCCCTCTGGTATTTCTTTCGCTCAATATTTTTTATTAAATCCAAAAAAGACTTTTGTGGAGTTTTAGGACTTTTGAAGTTGTGCAGAATAGGTCTCTAATATTTGCTCCTTTTCCAGCCCAGAATCCCAGCTGCCGGCATTCTCCCTCTTCATGTAAACCTTGTAAAATAAGAGAGAATAGGCATAAGTATTGTGACATAACATGTAATAATAGTCCTTAATGCAATGAATATCGATATAAAAGCATGATGCAAAATGGACGTATCAGTCGACGAAGTAGCTCAGACACTACATCCGCCGTTTTCACGGGGTTCGTACCAGGACCCGTGGCATCCCCGAGGCGGTCGTTGTCAACATTCTTTTGGAATGTGCGAAGTGTCGGAGTACAAGTCGAGCTTTGTAGGTAGTGACATTACTATCAGCGTCAGTCTTCTTCTTGAAGATCCATTTATTCTCAATGGCCTGCCGATCATCGGGCAGTCCACCAAAGTCCACACTTTGTTCTCATATATGGATCCTATCTAAGATTTCATGGCCTCAAGCCATCTGTTGGAATCTTGGCTCATCATAGCTTCTTCATAGTTCATAGGTTCGTCATGGTCAAGTAACATGACTTCCAGAATAGGATTGCCATACCACTCTGGTACACATCGTGCTCTAGTTGACCTACGAGGTTTAGTAGTAACTTGATCTGAAGTTTCATGATCATTATCATTAGCTTCCTCTCTAGTTTTTGTAGGCATCACGGGAATGGGTTTCTCGGATGAGCTACTTTCCAAATTGAGAAAAGGTATAATTACCTCATCAAGTTCTACTTTCCTCCCACTCACTTCTTTTGAGAGAAACTCATTCTCTAGAAAGGTTCCATTCTTAGCAACAAAGATCTTGCCTTAGGATCTGTGATGGAAGGTGTACCCAATTGTTTCCTTAGCGTATCCAGTGAAGACGCACTTCTCCGATTTGGGTTCGATCTTATCAGGCTGAACCCTTTTGACATAAGTGTTGCAACCCTAAACTTTAAGAAATGACAGCTTAGGTTTCTTGCCAAACCACAGTTCATACGGTGTCGTCTCAATGGATTTAGACGGTGCCCTATTTAACGTGAATGCAACTGTCTCTAATGCATAGCCCCAAAATGATAGTGGTAAATCGGTAAGAGACATCATAGATCGCACCATATCTAATAAACTACGGCTACAATGTTCGAACACACCATTACTCTGTGGTGTTCCAGGTGGCGTGAGTTGTGAAACTATTCCACATTGTTTTAAATGATGGCCAAACTCGTAACTCAAATATTCGCCTCCGCGATCAGATCGTAGAAACTTTATTTTCTTGTTACGACGATTCTCCACTTCACTCTAAAATTCTTTGAACTTTTCAAATGTTTCAGACTTGTGTTTCATTAAGTAGATATACCCATATCTGCTCAAATCATCTGTGAAGATCAGAAAATAATGATACCACCACATGTCTCAACACTCATCGGACCGCATACATCGGTATGTATTATTTCCAATAAGGCATTGGCTCGCTCCATTGTTCCGGAGAACGGAGTTTTAGTCATCTTGCCCATGAGGCATGGTTCACGAGTATCAAATGATTCATAATCAAGTGATTCCAAAAGTCCATCTGCATGGAGTTTCTTCATGCGCTTTACACCAATATGACCTAAATGGCAGTGCCACAAATATGTTGCACTATCATGATCAACTTTGCATCTTTTGGCATCAATATTATGAATATGTGTATCACTACGATTGAGATTCAATAAACCATTAACATTGGGTGTATGACCATAGAAGGTTTTATTCATGTAAACAGAATGACAATTATTCTCTGTCTTAAAACAATAACCGTATTGCAATAAACACGATCATATCTTGTTCATGCTCAACGCAAACACCAAATAACATTTATTTAGGTTCAACACTAATCCCGAAAGTATAGTGAGTGTGTGTGATAATGATCATATCAATCTTGGAACCCCTTCCAACACACATCGTCACTTCACCCTCAACTAGTCTCCATTTATTCTGCAACTCTTGTTTCGAGTTACTAAACTTTAGCAACCAAACAGGTATTAAATACCCAGGGGCTACTACGAGAACTAGTAAGGCACACATCAATAACATGTATATCAAATATACCTTTGTTCACTTTTCCATCCTTATTATCCGCCAAATATTTGGGGCAGTTCCGCTTCCAGTGACCATTTCCTTTGCAATAGAAGCACCCAGTTTCAGGCTGAGGTCAGCTTTGGGCTTCTTCACAGGAGTGACAACTTGCTTGCCATTCTTCTTGAAGTTCCCTTTCTTTCCCTTGCCCTTTTTCTTGAAATTAGTGGTCTTGTTAACAATCAACACTTGATGCTCTTTCTTGATTTCTACCTTCGCCGATTTCAGCATCGCGAAAAGCTTGGGAATCGTTTTCATCACCCCTTGCATATTAAATATCATCAGGAAGTTCTAATAGCTTGGTGATAGTGACTAGAGAACTCTGTCAATCACTATCTTATCTGGAAGATTAACTCCCACTTGATTCAAGCGATTGTAGTGCCTAGACATTTTGAACACATGCTCACTAGTTGAGCTATTCTCCTCCATCTTGTAGGCAAAGTACTTGCTAGAGGTCTCATACCTCTCGACACGAGCATGAGTCTGAAATACCAATTTCAGCTCTTGGAACATCTCATATGCTCCATGGCGTTCAAAACATCTTTGAAGCCCCGATTCTAAGCCGTAAAGCATGGCGCACTAAACTATCGAATAGTCATCTTATCGAGCTTGCCAAACATTCATAGCATCTGCATCTGCTCCTGCAATAGGTCTGTCACCTAGCGGTGCATCAAGGACATAATTCTTCTATGCAGCAATGAGGATAATCCTTAGATCACGGACCCAACCCGCATCATTGCTACTATCATCTTTCAACTTAGTTTTCTCTAGGAACATATCAAAAAACATAGGGGAGCTACAACATGAGCTATTGATCTACAACATAATTTGCAAATACTATCAGGACTAAGTTCATGATAAATTAAGTTCAATTAATGAAATGACTTAAGAACTCTCACTTAGGTAGACATCCCTCCAGTCATCTAAATGATATGTGATCCAGATCAACTAAACCATTTCAGATCATCACGTGAGATGGAGTAGTCATCAATGGTGAACATCTCTATGTTGATCATTGTTGGGGAACATAGTAATTTCAAAAAAATTCCTACGCACACGCAAGATCATGGTGATGCATAGCAACGAGAGGGGAGAGTGTCGTCCACATACCTCGTAGAATGTAAGCGGAAGCGTTATGACAACGCGGTTGATGTAGTCGTACGTCTTCGCGATCGGCTAGTCCAAGTACCAAACGTACGACACCTCCACGATCTGCACACGTTCAACTCGGTGATGTCCCACGAACACACGATCCAGTAGAGCTTCGAGGGAGAGTTTCGCCTAAGCACCGCTACAATATGACCGAGGTGGATTATGGTGGAGGGGGGCAGCGCACACGGCTAAAGAACAATGATCATCTTGTGTGTCTTGGGGTGCCCCTCGCCACCCCCGTATATAAAGGAGCTAGGGGGATGCGTCCAGCCAAGGAGGAGGGTGCTCCAAGGGGGGAGTCCTACTCCCACCGGGAGTAGGACTCCTCCTTTCCTAGTAGGAGTAGGAGAAGGGGGAAGGGAAGGAGAGAGGAGGAAGGAAAGGGGGGCGCCGCCCCCCTCCTTGTCCAATTCAGACTAGAGGGGGAGGGGCGCGTGGCCTACCCTGGCCGCCCCTCCCCTTCTCCACTAAGGCCCAATAGGCCCATTACACTCCCCGAGGGGTTCCCGAACCCCCCCCCCCCCGGTACTCCGGTATATGCCCGAACTTGCCCGAAACACTTCCGAAGTCCAAACATAGTCATCCAATATATCGATCTTTATGTCTCAACCATTTCGAGACTCCTCGGCATGTTCGTGATCATATCCGGGACTCCGAACTACCTTCTGTACATCAAAACACATAAACTCATAATACCGATCGTCACCGAACGTTAAGCGTGCGGACCCTATGGGTTCGAGAACTATGTAGACATGACCGAGACATGTCTCCGGTCAATAACCAATAGCGGAACCTGGATGCTCATATTGGCTCCTACATATTCTACGAAGATCTTTATCGGTCAAACCGCATAACAACATACGTTGTTCCCTTTGTCATCGGTATGTTACTTGCCCGAGATTCGATCGTCGGTATCTCAATACCTAGCTCAATCTCGTTACCGGCAAGTCTCTTTACTCGTTCTGTAATGCATCATCCCGCAACTAACTTATTAGTCACATTGGTTGCAAGGCTTATAGCGATGTGCATTACCGAGAGGGCCCAGAGATACCTCTCCGACAATCGGAGTGACAAATCCTAATCTCGATCTATGCAAACTCAACAAGTACCATTGAAAACACCTGTAGAGCACCTTTATAATCACCCAGTTACGTTGTGACGTTTGGTAGCACACAGAGTGTTCCTCCGATAATCGGGAGTTGCATAATCTCATAGTCATAGGAACATGTATAAGTCATGAAGAAAGCAATAGCAATAAACTAAAACGATCAAGTGCTAAGCTAATAGAATGGGTCAAGTCAATCACATCATTCTCCTAATGACGTGATTCCGTTTATCAAATGACAACTCATGTCTATGGTTAGGAAACCTTAACCATCTTTGATTAATGAGCTAGTCAAGTAGAGGCATACTAGTGACACTATTTTGTCTATGTATTCACACATGTATTATGATTCTGGTTAATACAATTCTAGCATGAATAATAAACATTTATCATGAAATAAGGAAATAAATAATAACTTTATTATTTCCTCTAGGGCATATTTCCTTCAGTCTCCCACTTGCACTAGAGTCAATAATCTAGATTACATAGTAATGATTCTAACACCCATGGAGTCTTGGTGCTGATCATATTTTGCTCGTGAGAGAGGCATAGTCAACGGGTCAGCAACATTCAGATCCGTATGTATCTTGCTAATCTCTATGTCTCCCACCTGGACTTGGTCACGGATGTAATTGAAGCGTCTCTTGATGTGCTTGGTTCTCTTGTGAAATCTGGATTCCTTTGCCAAGGTAATTGCACCAGTATTGTCATAAAAGATTTTCATTGGACCCGATGCACTAGGTATGACACCTAGATCGGATATGAACTCCTTCATCTAGACTCCTTCATTTGCTGCTTCCGAAGCAGCTATGTACTCTGCTTCACACGTAGATCCCGCCATGATGCTTTGTTTAGAACTGCACCAACTGACAGCTCCACCGTTCAATATAAACACGTATCCGGTTTGTGATTTAGAATCGTTCGGATCAGTGTCAAAGCTTGCATCGACGTAACCATTTACGATGAGCTCTTTGTCACCCCCATAAACGAGAAACATATCCTTAGTACTTTTCAGGTATTTCAGGATATTCTTGACCGTTGTCCAGTGATCCACTCCTGGATTACTTTGGTACCTCCCTGCTAAACTAATAGCAAGGCACACATCAGATTAGGTACATAGGATTGCATACATGATAGAGCCTATGGCTGAAGCATAGGGAACATTTTTCATTTTCTCTCTATCTTCTGCAGTGGTCGGGCATTGAGTCTGACTCAACTTCACACCTTGTAACACTGGCAAGAACCCTTTTTTTGCTTGATCCATCTTGAACTTTTTCAAAACTTTGTCAAGTTATGTGCTTTGTGAAAGTCCAGTTAAGCGTCTTGATCTATCTCTATAGATCTTGATGCCCAATATGTAAGCAGCTTCACAGAGGTATTTCATTGAAAAACTCTTATTCAAGTATCCTTTTATGCTATCTAGAAATTCTATATCATTTCCAATCAACAATATGTCATCCACATATAGTATTAGAAATGCTACAGAGTTCCCACTCACTTTCTTGTAAATACAGGCTTCTCCAAAAGTCTGTATAAAACCATATGCTTTGATCACACTATCAAAACGTTTATTCCAACTCCGAGAGGCTTGCACCAGTCCATAAATGGATCGCTGGAGCTTGCACACTTTGTTAGCACCTTCCGGATCGACAAAACCTTCTGGTTGCATCATATACAACTCTTCTTCCAGAAATCCATCCAGAAATCCATTCCAGAAATTTCATAATCATAAAATGTGGCAATTCCTAACATGATTCAGACTGACTTAAGCATCGCTATGAGTGAGAAAGTCTCATCGTAGTCAACCCCTTGAACTTGTTGAAAACCTTTCGCAACAAGTCAAGCTTTGTAGACAGTAACATTACCATCAGCGTCCGTCTTCTTCTTGAAGATCCATTTATTCTTGATGGCTTGCCGATCATCGAGCAAGTCAACCAAAGTCCACACTTTGTTCTCATACATGGATCCCATCTCAGATTTCATGGCCTCGAGCCATTTTGCGGAATCTGGGCTCATCATCGCTTCCTCATAGTTCGTAGGTTCGCCATGGTCAAGTAACATGACCTCTAGAATAGGGTTACCCTACCACTCTGGTGCAGATCTTACTCTGGTTGACCTACGAGGTTCGGTAGTAACTTGATCTGAAGTTTCATGATCAATATCATTAGCTTCCTCACTAATTGGTGTAGGCGTCACAGGAACCAGTTTCTGTGATGAACTACTTTCCAATAAGGGAGTAGGTACAGTTACCTCATCAAGTTCTACTTTCCTCCCACTCACTTCTTTCGAGAGAAACTCCTTCTCTAGAAAGGATCCTTTCTTAGCAACAAATGTTTTGCCTTTGGATCTGTGATAGAAGGGGTACCCAACAGTCTCCTTTGGATATCCTATGAAGACTCACTTCTCCGATTTGGGTTCGAGCTTATCAGGTTGAAGTTTTTTCACATAAGCATCGCAGCCCCAAACACTACAAAAAAATACACTTCCGTGATGATACGTGTTTGTCATAGTAGGTCGTGTTTTCTGTCATGCATGTACATCCATGATGATTTTATGACAGAATCAAGATAGTCATACCTGTGCTATCGTAGAAGTGTTCCATGACATTACCAAAATTATCATCACGGAAGTGTCCACTTCCATGATGATAAATCGCGTGTCACAGAAGTGCTTTCGTCAAGGGTGACCGACACGTGGCATCCACCATAACGGAACACCGTTAAGCTATCGGGTCGGGTTTTGGATCCGATAACCCGTTAACAGCCCCGACCAATGGGGATTTTCCACGTGTAAAATCATCATTGGCTGGAGGAAACACGTGTCGGCTCATCGTTAGGACAGATGTCATCCACTCATTGGATAGAAGGTGCCTATGATACGTCGACACGTGGCATGGCCCAACCGAGGCCCATTCCTGTGAAAAGGCCGGCCCATTTGACTTGGTCAAAAGGTGGCGGGCCGGCCCATGGAAAGCTTGTTAACGGCCTGTTCGCATATAGCCCATTTACAGCCCGCTAACCCAAGGCCCATTACGCCCTATCCGAATTAGGCCTAGTAGCATCATCTGGGCCATCCAATATGATTCCAGCCCATTTTCACTTCTGGCCCGTGTATGGCCCATGACGTCTTTCGGCCCATATGAGGCCCTTTGTAACTCTTGGCCTATTAACGGCCCGTGGTGAAACTGGCCCGTAATGAATAGTTTATCACTTTACACCCATTAATGGCCCATGGTGAAACTGGCCCGTAATGAACAGTGTATCACTTTATACCCATTAACGGCTCGTTATTCCGTTGGGCCGTTTCCAGCCCATGTTATCTTTTGACCTTCTTAGAGCCCATTTATTCTTGGGCTCATTTCCAGCATTCGTTTACTTACGGCCCATTACTGTCATTTTCTGCTTGTGGGCCAAATTTAGCCCGTGGTTACAGTCGGCCCGATTGTGGTCCGTTAATACGTTGGGCCGTTTTCATAGCGTCATCAAATACAACCTATTAACGATGGCCCGTTATGGTCGGCCCATGAACGAACGATTCCAATTCTAGCCCGTTTACGACCATAATGCGGTCTGTTTGGCCCATGTTTGGCCAATCGATCATACGTATAAGGCCCATTGATGATACGGCCCGTAGAAGGCCCATTGTTTCTACGGCCCGTAGAAGGCCCACTGTTTCTACGGCCCATAGAAGGCCCACTGTTTCTACGGCCCATAGGAGGCCCAGTGTCACTACAGTAAATATTAGCCCATGGTTAGTGTGGCCTAGTTTTAAAAAATAGGTTATTGCAGCCACTAGCAAACCGCGGAAAAGAAGCTGACCGACTACAAGCAAACAAATAAACAAGACAACAAGGAAATAAATAAGCAAGCAACTTATGCTAGGCTATCACGGCTATTACACATATTACATCCACTGGGCATCAAAGTTCGCCACCAGTGCAAATATAGGGAACAAAGTAGCATACAAACGCCGCAGCAAAACAAGTCCAGAACTGAAACCACTTCAGAAGAGCTCAAGAAACAATATCCTGGGTACCCATAATGCTAGCAAGATGCTTAGCAAGCTTATTAACTTTCTCTTGCTTGGCGCTTAAATCCTCCAATGCTTTCTGTTGCACAAGAAAGCACGCATCTGAATTCTGCAGGGACTTCCTCAGTCCTTGACTTCTTCAAAGACTGACTAATCGATGCCTTCGGTTTGTAGCTGAGACTAAAGAAGCCGAAGTGATTCAGGCAGCAAGTTCGAAGAGCTTGTGCCAGCGGTACTGGCCAGTAACTCGAACACTACATCAACGCAGGACTGTGGGGGGTTTTCTCACTGTCTACAAGATCATTTTTATCACCTTTCTTGGAGACCAACAGGGTTGTCTCACTATCTTTTACCTTATCTGCATTACTTTCTCTACCATTGCATAGTGGGGTGCTCTTCTCCAATATTCCATTTGCATACTACGGGAGAAACAAGGCACACATCATAGGTTTAGCTTGTAGTATACGAAACTCATTTTGGTAAACCGGTTCAGTAGTAAGGTGGACAGGATAACATCATGAAACAAACATATATCTATGTACTATGGTTACTGTATTGTCCATATCATTCTAGTTTATGTTCCCTAATCAAGATAGAGACACAGTTCAACTCATATATTTTTAAGACACAGCAGCATAGACAGAATATAAGTGTGAGAAACTACACAACATTGGCAGCACTGTAATGTGCATCACATGAGAACATAACTATTTATACAACTTAAACTGAAATCAACATAGAGCAATAAGTTAGAACAACAATTCAGTTAAAGAAATAGGTTTAAAACATACCTGTTGCGCCATTGGAGTTTCAATTGGATCCTTCAAATTCAAAAGTAGTTGGTATGAGTAAATACAGTGATGCAACAGCAAAGGAGTATGGACCATAGCTACGGAATCTGACCTGAGAATAGTTGCTCTTCTACTTTAAACGTGGAGTTTGGGTTAGCTGTGGTGGTCTTCGTGCTTTGGGCACTACAGTAGCTTTACAAACTGCTCGCGTGGGGGTACTCTGTGGTGGACATGGTGCTTTGTCAATTAGAATTGGGTTACTATCCCCTGGGGTTGCGGTTAGATGGTTTGTAGCTGGTTCTCTGCCCAACAGTGTAAGTGTGCAATCTGGAAGAGTCTCGATTATGTGTGGTGGGGCTAGTTTGTGGGCCAGTACAACCATGGTTCTATCTGCATCGACGGGTAGCACTGTCTTTTGTGAAGAACGGGTTTTTGCTCCCTTAGATACTGCCATCACCCCTCCAATTCAAATGGTTGATAAACAAGAAAAGAAAGTGAACGTACAGACATTGTATGATAGACAGATGTGGTAATTCACATATATGTTGTCTAACCAAACAGGACAGCATGACACAATTTCACATATATGATGCCTAACTAAATAGGATAGCATGACACAGTTTCAGTTATATGATGGATAGCTTAACAGGATATAATGGCATAATTCAACATATGATGAGTACCTAAACAGGATGACATGACAAAACTATATGATGTCTTTCTAAAATAGGTTGGTATGAAATAATTCACATACATGTTGTCTAAGTATACATGATGGCATGATATAATTGACATAATTGATTCATATACTAAGCAGCTGGCACTCGCATGTATGATCTCTAAACTAAGTAGATGGAATTCAAAATTGTGCATATGATGTCTAAACTAAGCAATGCAAGACACCATATGCATCATATGAGAAATATAAACATTGCAACTTAGAGCATACACCTCAGGTGGGATATAGGACTGGTCATCTATCTCTGAATCCTCCTTTGAGGAGCTCCCTGTAACCATTGAGATATATGCTTCAACGGGTACCATTGCCTGCTCTCAAGACCTTGTTTTCACTCCAGATTTTTCCATAACCGGCTCAAATGGCTGATACACATGAAGAGTAGTTCAATATACACAGATTGTCGACAAATGGAATACGTAATAAAAAAATATGGGATGAGATAATTCACATATATGATGCCTGGCTCCATGGCGGTGCATAATTCACATATATGATAATTGGCTGAAAAACATGGCATTGCATAATTCACATATCTGATATAGAAAGTGTTGGAGATATGCCCTAGAGGCAATCATGTATGACATTTCCTATGTGTTTCAAGATTGTCCTTGGACATTATCAATGATGTGTATCAGCAAGTATGTGACTTGTTTGTGGGACTATGCATTGTATGATGACTGTCCTAAAAGGTCCCTAGTCGAAAGGGCTGTGTGGATGCGCAACCGACTAGACTAGCATATGACACGGTTGATGGCTTTGTCTCATTAGCCATGGAGCATTGGATTCTAACCGGATAATATGGACTTGGAAAGGTCTGGTCGGGTTCGACGTAGTCGGATCCGAGTCGAGATAAGGTCCGAGTCGGATAGACCCAACTATGAGACGCAGCGATATGTCATCTGTGAGTCTCTAGTACAACATACGTTCTATGTCCTAAGACCTGAGCTGACGCATGTACTCGGGATGGTGACAGACTTGCTTTGGGCCGACCAAACCCTACTCCGTGACTGGGTAGTTACAAAGGTAGGTTTCGGCTTGTCTGCACCCATCTTTGCGAGACATGGTCGAGCAAGATGGGATTTGCCCCTCCGATCAGGAGAGATATACTCTGGGCCCCTCGTGTGATCCGACCAAGAGAAGCATGGCCATGCGACAAGGATTATGAGATAATCCAGATTGTGGTTGGCATCACTGGAACGAGAAAGAGGTCGGGCTAGCACAAGGATGACAGTCTAGCCTTGAGCCCGACAACATATATCGTGAGGCAAAGGGAACAGAAGTGTGACATGCTGTACAGGTTCGCCTAACCAGCTTCATAGTCTGCTTGGTGGTCGGCACGCCTTGATAGAGGCCGCTACGAACCGTGCAGGTCGGAGGTGATCCGAACTGTGACCAAGCCAACTTGAACCTAAGGGGTCGAGCACTTAAGGGAAGGTACCTATGAGGTCAGTGCGTAGGACACTGGTTGGATGTGATCCGAACTAGACTAGGAACATGACCGAGTAGACTTTGGGCTTTAGGGTCCATGCGAGGGCCAAGTGTTGAGCTTGCGACGGACGCCTATATAAAGTGGAGGTGCGGCACAACCATGCTAGAGATCGCTTTGATGCTGTGAATAGGGTTTGCATGTGTTGCGAATAGCCACCTCCACTCGTTGCCGACTGTGTGATCGGACCTAGCAGTCCGCCGCACGGTGTTCCTCCTGCACGCGCGGATACCGTTAGAGGCAGTGCACTTGCGCCGCTCCGGCAAACTTGTATGTGGGATCGGACGAACGGCTGTTCGAGGGAGATCGGACGAGGAGGAGACGATCCACGCGGACGCGCTGCCTCAACTCTACTTTCGCTGCACGGCACTACGCGTCTAGTGGTAACAATCTGTGATCCATCTCCTGTAGCATGTTCTTGGTTGTTTCAGAGGTTTTTAATTTGCGATCGACGCACCTCGCAGAGAACCCAACAAAGGGTATCGAGCCTCTGCTATAGGATTTGGATTCAGATCTTATGCATATTAGATATGTGGAGGCGGCAGATGAGATCTGTTGGCATTGATAAGATCGGCTATGTGCACGGTTGATGTGATCAACTGCACATGGGGATCGTTGAGGCTATGTTTTCTGTCAATCGGGATCGATGAGGTCGTGACACGATCTACCCCTACCGGTCGGTCATCCGCCATCGGGGTTAACAATGAAACGTAAATCCGAATCAGATTCACGATGATCGATATGATCGGTCAAATAAGAAAATTCGGCATGAACGGAGTTCAGATGCGATCTGTGTGTGTAGCGCTGTGTATTTCGTACCCGACACACAAACCGGTAGAATGTGATTCTATGCATAACTATGTTTTGCAAGTTTGATGTGAATAGTATGGCTCATGTGTATGTGATGCATGTGTGTAATTTATACGTGGCCTGCGTGTCATGTTTGTCAGCCGGCAGGAGCCAAAGTGCTGTCATTATATTGTATAACGACCTGCGTGTCGACTTGTGACTCTATGTAAAATTCATTACTAGTTGTAGTAGTTGGATAATAGAGATCAGGTTGGTGGCTTGGCGTCCCGGCATGACAAACAAGATGGAGTTCGTAGATGGTCATCGGAGTCGGAGCCGACCTGGAAGAACGTCCATGAAGGAGCCATACTATTTCACAATATGTATTTATTTGTGATTGTTATGCTTCTTTGGTTCTATGCATGTTAGAATGGTAGAATGATCCCTCATGAATATCAAGCAAATTGCCATCCCCGATGTTGCACCTTTGCACATCAAGTACGTCTAGTAGTGGGCTCATAAAATTGAGGTGCTGCTGTATGTCCTTGAACTGAAGGGTTCATGTCAGACACGGACATGCACTGCATCAGGTTAACTTGACAAGGCTATCAAAACGGTTTTGGGCCTTGTGGCAACGAAGGTTGGGAGTCGGGGTATGAGATACCTTCCCGACCGGATGTGTGTCGATAGAGATACGATTAGCAAGGAGTTGCTTACGGATAGGTATGTTGGCTATGATGATGCTAAAGCTCACTAGTCGCATGTGCTAGTCGGATCCTGAATCACCGAGAGTTTGCGGAGGGATCTTCGACTTGATGGGAGTATTTCGCATTTAGGCTAGAATTACTCTACATAAACACATTGCTTAGTGATTACATATTTTCTGTTGTAGATCAATGGCACCACCTGCTCAACCCAACTTTGCATTGAAATCAATTCTGGAAAAGGATAAACTGAATGGAACAAACTTTACCACCTGGTATAGAAATCTGAGAATTGTTCTCAAGCATGATAAAAAGGAACATGTTCTAGAGGATCCACTTCCAAAGGAACCTGCTGATAATGATAATGCCACAACTAAGAATGCCTATCAGAAACTCGTTGATGAATCAACGGAGATCAGCTGTCTGATGCTGGCTTGTATGGATCCCGATTTGCAACAACATTTCGAAAATGTTGAGGCTTACGATATGATCGAGAGTCTCAAGAGCATGTTTCAGACATAGTCTAGGACCAAAAGGTTCAATGTCTGGCGATCCTTGATGGATTGCAAGCTAAAGGAAGGTGATCCACTGAGCCCACATGTGATCAAGATGATCGGATATGTGCAAGCTTTGGATCGTTTGGGCTTCCCGCTCTTGGATGAGCTGGCTACTGATGCTGTTCTAGGTTCTCTTCCGCCCAGCTATGGGACGTTCATCTCGAACTATCATATGCATGGCATGGATAAGAAGTTCACGGAATTGCATGGGATGCTCAAAGTGGCAGAGCGGGATATTAAGAAAGGCACGCATCAAGTGTTGATGGTGCAGAAATTGGCTAAGTTCAAGAAGAGTTGGTCCAAGAAAAAGGCTAAGGCAAAGGGCACGAAGATGGTAACCTCCGCCGCTGCGCCGAAGTCTGGACCGGACTCGAAGACCATTTGCTATCACTGCAAGGAGACTGGTCACTGGAAGAGGAACCGTAGCAAGTGGTTTGCAGAGCATGGCAAGAAGGCCGGGAATGCTGCTTCAGGCAAAGGTACACTTGTTGCATATGTTATAGACATTTACCTTGCTGACATACCTAGTAGCTCTTGGGTATTTGATACCGGATCGGTTGTTCATATTTGCAACTCGATGCAGGGGCTGGTAAGAACTAGGCGTGTGGCACAAGGGGAGATTGACATCAGGGTCGACAACAAAGCAAGAGTTGCTGCGTTAGAGGTCAGCACGATGCAGCTCCAGCTTCCTTTTGGATTCATTATGGAATTGAATAATTGTTATTACATTCCTGCACTTAGTCGGAACATTATTTCTGCCTCATGTTTGATGACTCAAGGTTATGAATTCAATTTAAAGGACAATGGTTGTTCGATATTTTTGAATGGTATGTTCCACGGCTATGCACCCATTATTGATGGGCTATTTATATTGAATCTAGAACAGGAACCGGTCTATAACGTGAATGTCAAGAGGCATAAGCCTAATGAGATAAATCTGACATACTTCTGGCATTGCCAGCATGAAGAAGCTCCATGATGATGGGATGTTAACTTCGTCCAACTTTGAGTCGTTCGAGACATGTGAATCATGCTTGCTCGGCAAGATGACTAAGTCTCCTTTCGCAAAGAGTTGCGAGAGGGCGTCCGAGCTATTGGAGCTTATACACAATGATGTTTGTGGTCCAATGAGCACAACTGCCAGAGGTGGCTATCAGTACTTCGTGACTTTTACCGACGACTTGAGTAGATATGGATATATCTAGTTGATGAGGCACAAGTCGGAGACTTTTGAAAAATTCAAAGAGTTTCAGAACATGTTTGAGAATCAGCTCGGCAAGACAATAAAGCTTCTACGATCAGATCGTGGAGGTGAGTACATGAGCCAGGAGTTTGATGATCATCTGAAAAGACAAGGTATAGTACCTCAGCTCACACCTACGGGTACGCCACAGAGAAACGGCATGTCGGAATGGAGGAATAGGACCTTGTTGGACATGGTCCGGTCAATGATGAGCAAATCGGATTTACCCTTGTCATTCTGGGGATATGCTCTAGAAACTGCAGCTTTCACACTTAACAGGGTACCATCAAAATCCATAGACAAGACACCACATGAGATGTGGACCGGGAAGAGTCCCAGTTTGTATTTTCTAAAGATTTGGGGTTGTGAAGCATTTGTCAAGCGACTTATGTCAGACAAGCTTACACCCAAGTCGGATAAATGCATATTCGTGGGATATCCGAGGGAAACCTTGGGATATAGCTTCTACAACCGGGAAGAGAACAAAGTGTTTGTTGCTCGGAACAGGGTTTTCCTTGAGAAATAGTTTCTCAGTCGGGAGGCTAGTGGGAGGATTGTCCGACTCAAAGAAATTCGAGGACCACTCAGGGACAGCTCGGCTGGTGATGAGATCATACCGGAGTCAGTCAGGGATCCTGTAGTGGAAGCGGCACCGGAACCACAAAGGTTGGAAAGATTGCGCAGAGTGTGTGATGTATTGTTGCTAGAAAGCGACGAGCCGGCCACGTATGCGGAAGTGATGGTGAACCCAGATTCCGAGGCTTGGCTGGAGGCCATGAGATCCGAGTTAAAGTCCATGGATGAGAATCAAGTCTGTGACTTGGTTGATCCGCACCTGGCGTAACTGCCATTGGTTGCAAATGGGTCTTTAAGAAGAAAACCGATGTGGATGGAAATGTTCAGATCCACAAAGCTTGGCTTGTCGCTAAAGGTTATGGACAAGTTCAAGGAATTGACTACGACGAGACTTACTCGCCGGTAGCGATGCTGAAATCGGTGAGGATCATACTAGCTATAGCTGCATATTTTGATTACGAGATATGGCAGATGGATGTCAAAATGGCTTTCCTTCACGGAAATTTAACCGAGGACGTGTATATGATACAGCCCGAGGGTTTTGTCGATCCGACTAGCACTAGTAAGGTATGCAAGCTCAAGAGATCCATTTATGGGTTGAAGCAAGCATCTCGGAGTTGGAATATTTGTTTTGATGAGGTCGTCACTAGTCTCGGTTTCATCAAAAGCGAAGAGGACTCTTGTTTATACAAGAAGTTAAGTGGGAGCTCGATAGTGCTTTTGATCTTGTATGTGGATGACATACTACTGATCGGAAACAATGTTTCGATGCTAAACTCGGTCAAGGAATCATTGAGTGGCAATTTTTCGATGAAGGACCTTGGTGAGGTAGTCTATATTTTAGGCATTAAGTTCTATAGAGATAGATCGAGGAGGCTGCTCGGCTTAAGCCAGAGCACGTACATAGATAAAGTGTTGAAGCAGTTCAACATGAGTGAGGCGAAGAAAGGGTTCTTGCCACTCTCACATGGTATAAGGCTAAACGGGACTCAGAGTCCTTCGACAAATGATGAGCGAAGTAGGATGAGTAGGATTCCGTATGCCTCGGCAATCGGATCCATCATGTATGCCATGATATGTACAAGGCCTGATGTTGCTTTTGCAATAAGCCTAACAAGTAGATACCAGGCCAACCCAGGTGAGAGTCACTGGGCAGCGGTAAAGACTATTTTGAAGTACCTAAAAAGGACTAAAGAGATGTTCCTAGTTTATGGAGGTGAGGAAGAGCTCGTCGTAAGGGGTTACGCCGATGCTAGTTTCCAAACCGACAGAGATGATTGTCGATCACAGTCCGGATTCGTGTACATCCTGAATGGAGGAGCAGTGCACTGGATGAGTTCCAAGCAGGATACGGTGGCTGATTCTACCACGAGTTTAATACATTGCGGCTTGTGAAGCCGCAAAGGAAGGTGTTTGGATCCGGCATTTTCTGGATGATCTTGGTATTTTACCAGCCTCGGTGAAACCGTTGGACCTTTATTGTGATAATTCTGGTGCCATCGCACAAGCCAAGGAGCCGAGGAATCACCACAAGGCCAGACACATAGATTTGAAATATCACCTGATACGAAAGATTGTAAAGAATGGTGATATAGAGTTATGCAAGATTCACACACATGCAAATGTTGCAGATCCGTTGACTAAGCCGCTTCCACAACCTAAGCATGAGGGGCACATTAGAGCTATGGGAATTCGATGTCTATTTGATTGACTCTAGTGCAAGTGGGAGATTGTTGGAGATATGCCCTAGAGGCAATCATGTATGATGATATTTCCTATGTCTTTATGAATAAAGATAGTCCTTGGACATTATCAATGATGTGTATCAGCAAGTACGTGACTTGTTTGTGGGACTATGCATTGTTTGATGACTGTCCTAAAAGGTCCCTAGTCGAAAGGGCTGTGTGGATGCGCAGCCGACTAGACTAGCATATGACACGGTCGATGGCGTTGTCTCACTAGCCATGGAGCATTGGATGCTAACCGGATAATATGGACTTGGAAAGGTCTGGTCGGATTCGACGTAGTCAGATCCGAGTCGAGATAAGGTCCAAGTCGGACAGACCCAACTATGAGATGCAGCGATATGTCATCTGTGAGTCTCTAGTACAACATACGTTCTATGTCCTAAGACCTGAGCTGGCGCATGTACTCGGGATGGTGACAGACTTGATTTGGGCCGAACCAACGCTACTCCGTGACTGGGTAGTTACAAAGGTAGGTTTCGGGCTTATCTAGACCCATGCTGCGAGACGTGGTCGAGCAAGATGGGATTTGCCCCTCCGATCAGGAGAGATATACTCTGGTCCCCTTGTGTGATCCGACCAAGAGAAGCATGGCCATGCGACAATGATTATGAGATAATCCGGATTGTGGTCGGCATCACTGGAACAAGAAAGAGGTCGGGCTAGCACAAGGATGACAGTCTCGCCTTGATCCCGACAACATATATCGCGAGGCAAAGGGAACAGAAGTGTGACACGTTGTACAGGTTTGCCTAACCAGCTTCATAGTCTGCTTGGTGGTCGACACGCCTTGCTAGAGGCCGCTACCAACCGTGCAGCTCGGAGGTGATCCGAACTGTGACCAAGCCGACTTGAACCTAAGGGGTCGCGCGCTTAAGGGAAGGAACATACAAGGTCGGTTCGTAGGACACTGGTCGGATGTGATCCGAACTAGACTAGGAACGTGACCGAGTAGACTTTGGGCTTTAGGGTCCGTGCGAGGCCCAAGTGTTGAGCCTGCGACGGACGCCTATATACAGTGGAGGTGCGGCACACTCATGCTAGAGATCGCTTCGGTGCTGCGAATAGGGTTTGCATGTGTTGCGAATAGCCACCTCCACTCGTTGCCGACTGTGTGATCGGACCTAGCAGTCTGCCGCACGGTGTTCCTCCTGCACGTGCGGATACCGTTAGAGGCGGTGCACTTGCGCCGCTCCGACGAACTTGTACGTGAGATCGGACGATCGGCTGTTCGAGGGAGATCGGACGAGGAGGAGACGATCCACATGGACGTGTTGCCTCAACTCTACTTCCGCTGCACGCCACTGCGCGTCTAGTGGTAACAATCTGTGATCCATCTCCCATAGCATGTTCTTGGTTGTTCTGCGCGTAGGTTTTTTAATTTGCAGTCGATGCACCCTACCGTAGAACCCAACAGAAAGCAAACAGGAGGCATTCACACAAAGCATTTCTAATCTAAGCATATGGCATGCCAATGCAAGACACCATATGCATGATATGAGCAATATAACCCAGCCAAGTTAGAGCATGCACCTCGGGGGGGGGGGGGATATGACTGGTCATCTGTCTCTGAATCCTCCTCTGAGGAGCTATCTATAACCAGCAAGAAATCTACATCGACAGGTAGCACTGACTGCTCAGAAGACCTTGTTTTCGCTCCAGATTTTCCCATGACCAACTCAAATGGCTGATGCACAGGAAGAGTAGATGAATGTATAAACATTGTTGACAAATGGAATACATTATGGAAAAAAATATGGCACGATACAATTCACATATACGATGACTGGCTAAACATGATGGCATTGCATGATTCACGTATATGATGCCTGGCTACAGGAGATGGCATTGCATAATTCTCATATACTCCCTCCGTTCCTAAATATTTGTCTTTTTAGATATTTCAAATGGACTACCACATACGGATGTATATAGACATTTTAGAGTGTAGATTCACTCATTTTGTTCCGTTTGTAGTCACTTGTTGAAATCTCTAAAAAGACAAATATTTAGGAATGGTGGGAGTATGATATAGAAACCAAACAGGTGGCATTCACATAAAGCAAATCTAAACTAAGCTGATGACATATAAGATGTATAATGTAAGCAATGCAAGGCGCCATATGCATGATATGACTAACATCAGCATGCCTGGTTAGAGCAAACACCTCAGGTGGTAAACAGGCGTGGTCGGCTCCTTCTAAATCTCCATCTGAATAGTTATCTTCCTCTAGAATACAATCTGGAAATGCAGGAGGGGGGGGGCACTTCTCCCACCATGGAGCAGCATCTGCATGACATTATATTCCCACGCAACGGTCTTCTGTTTTTCTCTACATGTTCAGTACGATTGTGTACAATATCTGACATGCATAATAAAAAAATAGTTAGATTTTATAAGGCCTAAGGGGTGCATGCAAAAATCAAGACTGATGGTAGCAAACGAGTGGATGGACCCAAAACTAATGATAGCAGGTAGATTATAGCTTCAGTTTAAAAAGATAGACAATGGATCATCTATTGTTTGTTGCCCACCCAACATGAACCACATAGAAGACCCCAGATGAACCGGATAGTAGACAGATATTATTCGTTGCTGGCTCGATATGAGACCCATGGGCATTTCAAAACTCAAGTTTGAATGATAAAGTAGCAGGTAATAATAACCGATGTATAACGTAAGCAAACACGAAAGACTGCGACTCTCTTCCGAACTGTGTAGTCCTCGTGTTCATCTGCTCGATTGATGATGGTAATGCAGTTGGCATGGCTGCCGCAACAGGAAGATGATCTAAAGGCGAAAAAAAGTCTCTGAGGGTGATCTCTGCAAAGTGAACGCTTCATCGATGGTGCACCTCAGGTGGGGTGGATGACGGCACGGCAGGAGCAGGACATAACACACAGAGTTTTCTTTGACGCCTATCTGAAAATGAAGTAAATCAGTAAGGGCTCCTTAAAATTGGAGGATTCTATAAACACAGGGACAGGAAAAACACAAGAATAGGATAGGAATGCATGTGCAAAACAGAGCATTTGGAAACATAGGATTTCAGTCAACCTGGGTGTTTGGTTCACATGAATTAGAAGAACACAGGAATGGAGAAACATGGTCAAATTAAAGTCAAACCATGTGAAAATGAAAAAAATAAGAATCTTATACCAGTAATGCAATTATTCTGTTCTTCATGCATATTAATTTGAAAAGGACGTCCAAGTGAATAAAATTCCTACGGTTTTTCTTCGAAAGAGACACCAAAGAAAAAAATCCTCCAGTTTTGCTTTGCTCCACTCCTTCTAATAGATTTTCACGAATAGTAGTTCCATAGCAAAGGATCCCTGAGGGATCGACATGAATGTAGAGTAACAAAGTGATGCGACGAGTGTACAACCTCTTTGGCATAGCCTTGTGGACCTCAGCATCATTGGGTTGGACGTGGAGGATGGTGATGATGCTGGTGTGACTGTCGGAGGTGGGGAAGAAGATCCAAGGCCTCTGTAAACGGCGCCGAGGGTACTGCTCCACTGTGTTGGACGGTTCCGTCGTTGGAGCAGCTCCGCTAAGGTGTACGGCGACGAGGCTGAAGCAGGACAAGACAGACAACGTTAATTTGAAGTGGGACCCTAATATCATTTGCAATAGATGATGTAAAATACATCACCAAAAAGTGCTACATGTAAAAGCATCAGCCGCGCCACGACCTCTCCGACAGATGTTGTAAGTACTGTTCACTCTGAACTTAACTGAAGAAAATGAACTTTACAGTCAAAACTGAATTTTAATGTCGAAACTGATTGAACTAGTAACATAGCATTGCAATAGATGTTTAGGTCGCTCGAGCACTAGTAGCAGAGAAGCAGTGATCTAAATCAGCAGACGCTCGAGCAGGGAACGCACTAGCAGAGAGCAAGTCGTGCAGTAGCACCGCAAGCGAGTGCCAAAGCAGCAACTCCTGTAGCTGCCGGAGGTCGTGCAGCAGCAGCAGCGCAAGCGAGAGCAAGAGCAGAGCAGTAGCACGAACAAAAGCAAGAGCAGTGCAGCAGCGCGACCGATAGCAAGAACAGAGCCGCAGCGCGAGTGAGAGCCAGAGCAGCTGCAGCTAGTGCCGTTGTGGAAGTCGCCGCCAAAGAAGCAACGACATGGGGGAGAGACGCCGTGGATGATGTGGCCGGTGATGGCGCCGTCGATGGAGACTCGCCATGTTTGCTCGGTATCGAGCACCGGCAGCCTCGTGAGATCGAATAAAAGATAAAATGCAGCGGTGAGTGTAGAACCTCCTTGGTGGCACCGAGTTGGCCTCGGCTTCATCGAATGAATTGGTGAGGGTGCTGCGGTTCCGGTGGGGCAGGTCAAGACGGCGCTGTGGGGATTGAGGTGGCGCGATAGACGAGGCGAACATCAGGGCAGCTCCATGGAGGTGGAGGACGGGGCGGCTGATCCAGCGGGACGACGAGATCGACAACGGATCCTCATCCGATGCGATGGATGAGGGACGGCGAGCTGTTGCGGTGGACGATGTAGTCAGGGAAGAGTCTCTGACTGGGCGGCGGTTGGGAGGCCGACGGAGGAGCGTGGGGTTTCACGGGTTTTGGCGGCCTCGGTGTACGAATGGGGGGGCGAAGGGGGAGGGGGGAGCCAAGCTTAGGGACGTGCTTGTCCGAAATGTAGGGTAAGTTACCAGCGTACCCCCACCGGTTTTGACACCGCAACATGGAGCTTCATTTCGGCTAAGGGGTAGAAGGGGGATTTCGCGTGTCTGGGCTGCGGGGCCGATTTCAGATGAGGAGGGAGTTCTCGCGCGCGTCCAAATTTTGGGATAACAAGGCGCGGCGCGGGTTGAAGAGGCGGGAGTTTCAAAGCAGGTGAGACAAAATATACTCGAGCAGAACAAACTTAACGTGTAAAAAAACAATTCATACAAGACACAAGAGAGTCATGTCCCCTTTTACTATATTGCTATAGATGCCACTGAAAAACTACAAGAAAAATGTAAAAAAATCGGGAGAACAAGATTACCCTGCACAATACCAAATCGATTCGCACTTCCCTCAACAACAACAAAAAACAAATCAATTCCCACTAAAGAAAGAGTAATGTCCCTTTTTATATGATTACAAATGCCAGGATCTCGAATTTCAATTTGAATCCACGTTATGTTGAATTCGAATATATCGTTAGGTGACCTTGCGGTTTATAATTGATGTAGTCGTACATTTTGATCTTCCATCATATATGAACATTTTACTCCACCATGTGAACATATATATTGTTGTCTACCATATGGACTAAATTTGAATCAATTGTCCTTATTTGAATACGATTATTGTCAAGTTATACAATAATTTATATATTATCTTGATAACAAAAAACATGCATATAGCAGTAATCATATTTCACTATGAAATACATGTACCATACGCTCTCCAATTCAAATATTTGTATCCATTTTATGTTGAATTTAAATCATAGTACATTATTAGTCTAGGTAGCGAGATGTCCGGGATAATCTAAACCATGTTTTCATATGTATAATTTTTGGCTGAATTGGGACAAGTTTTGGTATAAGCTTCTTGCAAAACCGGAGATTCTCTCAACAAGCCTCGTGGTTCCGAGAGGGAACGTGTCACCTTTGTGTGCGAAACGATATACGCTGCCTCCCCCCTGATTTTCTTTACAGAGGCAACATAGAACTATATGAGTGCCCTGTTAAATTTTGGAATTATTTCAGGTTCATTTGGCCTTTTTATAGATTAATTGAGTTTCTGGACTTCTAATTTGCATAATCTAAATATGAATTGCATGCACATGCTCCGGTGCACCAAAGTGGGTTGAAAAATCACATGTGTGTCCTTGGTTGAATTTCTAGGTCCCATAGAAGAAATGAGAATGAAATTCAAACATCTAGGCGTCATGACTCGGCCGAGAACATCGAGAAACTTAGATTTTAAATTCATGTCAATCCAAAACTCGCCTGGAAATCATGAAACTTGGCATGGTGTCATGTCATGGCACTAACATGTTGTGGTAAAAAATTGGGCCGATTTGGAAGCTCGTGGTTCTAAGAGGGAACGTGCCACCTTTGAGTGTGAAATGATATACGCTGCCCCCCCTTGAGTTTCTTAACAAAGGCAACATAGAACGACATGAGTGCCCTGTTAAATTTTGGAATTATTCCGGGTTCATTTGTCGTTTTTTATACATTATTTGAGTTTCTGGTCATTTAATGTTCATAAGTCAAATTTGAACTACAAGCACATGCTCTCGTGCACCAAAGTTGGTTGAAAAATCACATTTGAGTCCTCAGGTGAATTTCTTGGTCCCATGCAAGAAATGAGAATAAAATTAAAACATCTTGGCATCATGGCTCGGTCGAGAACATTGAGAAACTTGGTTTTAAAATTCTTGTAAATCCAAAACACGTCTGAAAATCATGAAACTTGGCATGGGTGTCATGTCATGGTACTACCATGCTGTGGTAAAAAAAATTGGCCAAATAGGAACAGATTTTGGTATAAGCTTTTTGCAAACCGAAGCTTCTCTCAAGAAGGCTCGTGGTTCTGAGAGGGAACGTGCCAGCTTTGAGTGCAAAACGATATACGCTGTCCCCCTTGAGTTTATTTACAAAGGCAACATAGAACTACATGAGTGCCCTGTTAAATTTTGGAATTATTCCGGCTTCATTTGGCCTTATTTACACATTAATTGAGTTTTTGGTCATTTAATGTGCATAATTCAAATTTGAACTACAAGCACATGCTCCCGTGCACCAAAGTTGGTTGAAAAATCACATTTGTGTCCTCGGGTGAATTTCTAGGTCCCATGCAAAAAATGAGAATAAAATTCAAACATCTGGGCATCGTGGCTCAGTCGAGAACATTGAGAAACATGGTTTTAAAATCATGAAACTTGGCATGGTATCATGTCATGGTAGTACCATGACGTGGTAAAAAAATTGGCCGAATAGGAACAAATTTTGGTATAAGCTTCTTGCAAATTGGAGCTTCTCTCAAGAAGGCTTGTGGTTCTGGGAGGGAACGTGTCACCTTTGTGTGCATAATTCAAATTTGGAATACAAGCACATGTTCCAGTGCACCAAAGTTGGTTGAAAAATCACATGTGTGTCCTCGGGTAAGTTTCTAGGTTCTATGCAAGAAATGGGAATGAAATTCAAAATTTTGGGCGTTGTGGCTGGGTTGGAAACATTGAGAAACTTAGTTTTTTAATTCCTGTAAATCCAAAACACATGAAAATAATGAAACTTGGCTTGGTGCCATGACATGGCACCAACATGCTGTGGTAATTTTGCAGTCCGATTTGCGAAGGCGCACACATTAACAATCAAAAAAGTCATTTTGGAACAAGTGATGTCACGTTATAATCGGAAACACGAGTATTATAGAAACCGTGGGCGTTCTACTTACTAGTACCATTTACATGCCGCCACGTGTCCCCATTTTTTATTAGCTAGGAGGCGCCGTGCAGGGTAGCTATTTGAGTACGAGAGGCGTGTGATCAGACTCCTGAGCGTGCTTATCGGGAGGAGATCCCTTTGACCTCCATTTGTCGTCCACCTCTCTCCCAAGGTCTCCATTAATGGCCCCCGAGCCTCTGTTTAATGGTGTGGCTATATCTCACTCGACTGAGATTTAAGAGAGAAAAAAGAAAATCTGAAAGCACGGATCTTGATGTAAGATCCGACGGACCTATATAGCATCTACTGCGACTTATAGCAAGTCTGATGAATATATAAGGACGATTAATTGTCTTACATAATTAGAAAGATAATTTAAAAAGCCACATGCGGCTACGCCCAAAATACACAAGGGCAAAAGAAGAAGGAATACAAGGATCTGGCTCGCAGATCTCTACTTTCCTGATGCGTTGCTGCAGGCCGCGGGAACTAGTCTCCGCGGAGAGTGGTGATGAGCTCTTTCGTGTCCTCAAGACTCTGCTTGAGAACATCCACGGATTCCTCCACCAGCCTTTGGCACTCGTTGTGGAGCATGTCATTCTCGTCCATAAGTTTCTTGACGATGACGCCGGTCCTCTTCAACAAGGTACTGGTCTCCTCCTGCTGGTCTGCACTTCAGACGATCTTCGCCCTCAGCAGGTCGTGCTCGGCCCGGAGCCTCTCATTGCACTTCAAACGAGGCTTTCATGTCGTCCTGCAACCTCGCCCAGCCGGAGATCTGATCCATCTGGGTATGGACGATCGCATGCATGCGCCTGTAACAGTCGTCGCCTGCCCGCGAGAAATTTTCCCAGGCCGCCGTGGTGCGGCGGGACATCTCTGCTGCATTCGCGGCACTGTGGGACATCTCAGCTGCTTCTGCGGCGCGGCCGGACCAGTCTGCTGCATCGATGGCGTGGCGGGACCTCCGTGCTGCTTCAGCGGCACAGCGGGACCTCTGTGCTGCTACTTCCGCTCGGCGGGACATGTCGGCTGCTCTCGCAGTGAGGCGGGACATCTCTCGTGCTTCCGCTTCCATGCTCGCCTCTCCCTGGTGGCAATCTCTCGACCCAGAACTCACACTGGCCATGGCAGATGCAAGGGAAGGATGCTAAATGACTTGTTTGTTTTTGTGGATGTGGAGTTGAGGACGAATGTGCAGTCATCTTGGCATACTAGTATTTATAACCGAGTACTAATAGGCTCCTAAGTGGGAAACCGTTTAGGTTGTGATCGGTGTGAATAGGTTTGCAATTCAATATAGCATGGTACTAATACGCTCCTAACTGGGAAACCGTTTAGGTTGTGATCGGTATGAACAGGTTTGCAATTCAATATAGCGTGGAGTAATTTGGAATGTGACGAGACGCAAGCTCAAAATTTATTGATGGTTCTAGTTTCGAAGTGCGGCACTATTCCCGGATGGAGTAGTTCTTTTCTACTCCCTCCTTTCCGGATTATAGGGCTTATCTCAAAATTTTAGTTTTTCCATTTTATAAGGCTCAATTTGGTTGTTCCCCATCACATGTTCAGATTCCAAGGTGCATTAAATCATTGAATGCAAGTATTAAGAGAAAATTGACCAATGCATGTACTTTATGCATGCATGCATTGCAATTAATGCATTGATAAACATAATTTTTTGAGAAAAACAAGAGCATTAATTAGGTGCTTTTGCAAACTACAAAAAATATTCCACCACTCACCATCTTGGTTGGTGAGATTTTTGAATTAAGCCCTATCAACCGAAAAGGAGGGAGTACTGTTGTGTACGTGCAATAACTGGCACCGTCGTATACATATCTTACAGTTAATGGGGCGGTCGACAGGAATAGCCGCGTGGCGAGCTCTAGGCTAGTCTTTTTTTCAGACGCATTAAACCTATCTCTCGGGACTTCTCGCATGCACCATCGTGCCACCCACAAAAACTTGTACTATGAGTTTAGTACGTTATACAGGAAGAGAAGAGGTGCACGCACGCACTCGTCCTATCACACACGCACTCGTCCTCTCACACACGCGTCCATTTTTTCCTCGAAAAGGAGGATGATGACCCCCGGCCTCTGCATTTGGGAGTCATAGACGCATCTGTAGCTATGAATTGTAGTGTTCTCAACCATCCGATTGGCTCTATCATGGATGTACCTATATACTAAAACATGTCTAGATACATCTATATTTTGACAAATGGAAGGCATGTATTGTGGAATGGAGGGAGTGCTTGTCATCAAAATGGATAAAAAGGGACGTATCTAGAACTAGAATATGTCTACATACATCTCCTTTTATCCATTTTGATGACAAGTAGTACTTCTTACCCAAAGGAAATTTATATCCAACAGACACAAAATATCCATTCGACTGTTGGAAATTATTGATCTGATGTCGAAGTAATTGCTGCATTGCCACCAAAACCCACCATTTCTTAAGCTAAAGTAGACCGAGGTAATCCCTATATTAGCATATTACTAAGATAAACAGAAGGCAGTGTAGAAACATTTAGGACGTGAGCTTGTCAATCTGAATGTGGAGGGACACCAGCTTAGCCCCGGCCAGCAGCTTGGGCGGAACTGTGAAGAAGGTCAGCTCCTGCACGTCGACGTCGCCGGGATCCTTGCTGCTTGTCACCTCCATTTCCACCTTGATGGCGTCGGTCGTGCCTTTGGGCTCCCCCGGCGGGCTGTTCGCCTATAGCTTGGCCCCGTAGTACGGCAGTGGGGACGCCACCGCTCTGATGCAGACGACCGACACGGTAATAGGCGCGCCGATGTCGGGCACGCCGCCGACCAAGAAAACACGCTGCCGTCCTCCTCCGCGAACAGCAAGAGACGTGGCTCCGACAGTGGCACTTGCAACTGGAGCACCTTGCCGTACTGGATCCTGTGCACGGGCATGGGATGCGCGGTGCTGATGTGGTGGTAGAGCGCCGGCGGTGGACCTTCGTAGCCGCAGACGGGCACGAGGCATTTGCAGGGCGCGAGCGGACACACGCTCTGGTGATTGGCGAGCTTGTGGTAAGTGACGTAGAGCCCACAACCTTCATGCGGGCACTCCACCCTCACCGACGAAAGGACGGAGTTCACCGCCGTGTTCCGCACGTCGAAGCCACCGCCGCACTCGCACTTCTGGCACTGCCGCTGGTCATCGGGGTGCTCGACGCGGCAGTCCGCGCAGGCCAGGTGCTCTCCCTCGCACTGCAGAAATCAATCGAACAACACATCAATCAAGAAACCTGCACCTCACTCAATCAGCCGAACGGACGAGGTGTATTCGAACCTCATACACTGGAGGCGTCAAGGGGCGGAGGCACAAGGGGCAGTGGAGCACGGTGAGGTCCATCGAGACCTTAGAGAGCTCCATCGTCGGGTCCTATTCGGTCTGCATGATCTCACCCTCCTCGTGCACAACCATCTCTCGACTTGGGTTGGGGCATTACAAAGCTTTATCGTCACATATTTTATACTACTTCAAGGTGCATTAAATCAATACATGCAAGTATCAAAAGGAGAGTCACGGCATGCATGCATGCATTGTAATTAATGCATCGATAAACGCAAATTATTGAAATATATCGAGTGTAGTGCTTTGATGTGTCGCGTCAACTCGTACATCAATGAGAAGTTTGATTATCCCCTCCCTCGCGGACTTAACTACACCTGCCTTTGGCTGTATGACAAGTTGGCCACACACCTGTCGGGCCCACCTGTCATACACGCAAAGGCAGGAGCGTCCCTCCCTCGCCCATGAGCGTGGTGGCTGGCAAGACTAGGAGAAGCTTTCGCTACACGCTCTCCCTCCCGCACGGGGTGGACATGCAGCAGTTCAATCAATGTCAGATGGCCAGAAGCGTACCATAGTACTCCTCCAGTGCAGTAGTACTCCATCATTTTTCGACTTCCCGAAGAGGCGAAGAGCCAAGCGCAGTCCGGACGCTTGTGTGGCAGTTTCATGTGTAGAGTAGTCTAGGATAGCGTGTACCGTGCATGTAAGTTTAAAATCGTTGGGGTCGGCTCCATACTATGTGGCCGTCTCGAAGTTTTTTTTAAAAATTAAAATAATCTTCTGGACCTACCTGTCACCCTGGTGATTATAGTTTGCACGCTCATCTGGTCAAGACAGGAATATATATTTTAATTTGTTTTTTAAGGGGACTCTCGCCTCTCGTGATCTGAACGATGCATACAGCCACATATATTTTAATTTGTGGTGGGTAAATGTTAGAGGTTGCAGCAAATATATTGTACACTGCGGGTCTTTCAGCCAAGTTTAGAGGCAAGCATGTGGGGCCAGTGCTATGATGTGTCGCGTCAACTCGTACAACGAGGAGAAGCTTGATTTTACTACTACACGCCTTCTCCCTCGCCCATGCACACGGTTGCGCGCAAACGAGGACTGGGTTTTGCTTAGTAGTACTTCTACAACAAGCTATCCGCCCCACTCGCGGTGGACGGACATGCAACAGTGGATTCGACACTATAGAAGCAGTAGTAGTAACATCATTGTTCGTCTTCTCGAAGAGGCGAAGAGCCAAGTGCAAACCGAATGTTGCAGTTGCGAACATTGGGGCACGCATATAGCCAGGCTCTTGCATGAGACAAAATTGCTATGTGAGCCCACTATTGTACTAGTACGTACAACTACTTGCTAGTATAGACCTGTAAACCAGAAAGGAGTACTTGCCCTTCTAGAGATTTCAATAAGTGACTAGACTACACTGAGACGGAGTACATATGGAGCAAAATGAGTGAATCTGCACCGTAACTAAATACGTACTAGTTCTATCGTTTTCCTCTCGGAGGTGCACAATATTGAGTATACTGACTAGTCTCTTTTTGACATGCATTTACGTTTTTTTGACACCACTCACCCCTATGAACGCACACACGCACAACACTATCATCTTGAAATTTATGAAGTCACCATAGGCACCTCGTCGTCGACGGGTCCATATGTGCTTGAATGCCAAGGAGGGAGAGGGTAGCGGTTCCCGAGACGTTGAACGGTCAATGATGCATCCTCAATTACATGCAAAGGGAATTAATTAGAGAAGCAGAATAGAGCCAGCACGATGTGAATGCAACAGAGTTTGGACTGTCATATAATAAAGGCGCCCCACCACTCCAATCCATCTACTCCCAAGTCTGCGCAACACTGCTCACAACAATCCAAGACCAAGTGACCAGAAGCCACAAGCACCTATGGAGGCGATGGACGCGAGCGGCAGTCGGCTGTGCCAAATCATCCAAGGCGCCGGCCTGTGGCCCCGCACCGTGTGGCGTTTCCAAACGGTGGTGGCGACCGCCGGCATCGTAGCCCTCGCTGAAGCCGGCTTCGCCTCTCGCATGGACGACATGATGGTCAACTCCATCCGCAAGTTCACCGCCGTCAAGAAGCGCGCGGACGACCTTGCCGTACTGCTCCAGCCCACGCGCCCAGGCTCCTCATTTCTGCCACCCTCATCGGCCTCCATGGTGACGAACTCTTTCAAGCCTGGTGGCCTGCAAGAAAGCCGGAGGTCGCGACGAAGAATGTGCACTCGAGGTCGCTTTTCGCCGTGCAGCGCCCGCCATGCAAGAAACCGTCGACCGCACATCCACGCCTATGAGGAAATCGTCTACATAGGCCACTACAAGGCAAGCGAGACAGAAGACGTTGGCCTTCTTCCAGTGGGCTGGAATCTTTGGACGCCATTGTTGAAGCACGCCGACCGCCACGAAAGCCGCCAGCTACTTAGGCGCCTGCTCGGTGGCGGCGCTCGAGTCGAGGAGGTTGACGTCGTCGATGGATGCATCTCTTATTCTTGCCTCCTGTAACCAGCACTGCATCGCCCTGTGTCCTTAATGTTTTATTAGTATAGTACTCCCTACGTTCCCAACTATAAGTCTTTCTAAAGATTCCAGCAAGTGACTACTACATACGGAGCAGAATGAGTGAATCTACACTCTAAACTATGTCTACATACATCTGTATGTTGTATTCCATTTGAAATAGTATCTAAAAATGCTTATATTTAGGAACGGAGGGAGTATATGGCATTTTTATTCCAGTCGTAATGTTTTCACTGTGAGGTGGGGCTGCAGTTGAGCAAACCCACCCCGCCGACCGGGCGTCGACTGAGTTTAGAATTAGAAGAGAGAAACAAGGGAGGAGAGCTAGCTGTAGCACGGACGCTATTATCAGATGGGACTCATCTATATAGAATAGGAGTACTGAGCACTCGTGCCTCTTTTTTTTGAGGGAAAAATTAGTCGTATGTCTAGTACCACTAGTTGGGTGCGTGCGACCTATAGTTGTCATCACTTTAGGTCTCCTTTTCGAACCGCAGCTACGCTTCACAGTACATATTTTTTCACGCATTTATCCTCCTATATGTACTCCTAGGCTATTTCCACGTGCTCCCATTCGCCGACATGTGGGACATAGAGCATCTGGGTCGTAGTGCATGCACGACTCGGAGCATATGTCGGGGTACTTTACATTTCAGACCTCACGAATTACATGCAAACCCCCCGCAGAAGAATAAATAAATAAATGAATTACTACATGAAACTGGATTATTTTCGTAGAAACCGGAGCACGTTCATTAAATTTTGGACATAACACGTTTATAAAAAATGACCGGACCTAAACCAGTCTAAGGGCCTCTTTGATTTTTCCCGCAAAAAAGGGCCTCTTTGATTCGCAGGATACTGAAAACACAGGAATGGGGAAAGTATGATGGCGATGAACTGAGACGAGGAGAACTCTAACTCAGTTAGAGGTTAGAGTTAGATTCTAACCCTGAATGATGGTACGGTTAGATTGACAATAAATGCTCTTTCTCAATCATTTGACTACTTTGGACCCTATTTCCTACCGGATTTGGTGTGGCCGGCTCTTCTGTGGCCTCCTCCCGCTCACAATTGAAATAAACAAACCATCTTTACAAATCAAGCATGCAAAACATGATAATTTTTACTTTGTCCATACAAATGAGATATCGCACTTAAACATACAAGTCGTCAATCAAGCTTCACAAAAAAAAACACTTCATGAAACAAAGCATGAGCTAACTCATCACGGAAGTCATTCACGATAGGGAGGGAGCCCGGAGCCCCTCACGCACCGAGGGAGGAGCTCGCCATCGTCGCTCTGGAGGAAGGCTCTGTAGAGCCCAAGCCCCGGGAACCCCTCCGACGCTGGCCCTTGTGAGTTGGGGTCGACACCGGCATGGGTCAGGACCGCTTGCCGCCGACTGGGAACTTAATCTTTGGGCCTCTAGAAATAATGCAAGCCTATAAATAAAATACCTAGAAAGGTGAACTGAATCTTTGGGCCTCTAGAAATAATGCAATCCTGAAACTAAAATACCTAGGAAGGTGAACTGAATCTTTGGGCCTCTAGAAATAATGCCAGCCTGAAATTGAAATACCTAGAAAGGTGAACTAAATCTTTGGGTCTCTAGAAAGATTTATTACCTCCTCAAGCAGCATCAAACAATTCCATGCGTGCACCACAAATATATACAAAGTTTGATTTGGATCTACTTTTCCAAATCAGAATTAGCGCTAGAGCGAGCAAGATCAATGATATGGCCGTGAGATAGAGAAGGAACGAACAAACTCACCCCTCTCGCGACCTTCCTGGTAGATGCACCGCCGCCGCGCACGACAGAGGGAGAAAAATGACTAGTGAAGGGGGAGCGGGGCGACCTTCGAAGGCCGGAGGGAGAGGGCGGCCGGGGTAGGGCGGCGAAGGCCGGAAGGAGAGGGCGGCCGGAGGAGAGAGAGGGCGAGCGGCGCTTGGGCGGCGGCCCTATGGGGAACAGAGAGGAGTCGTGCGAGAGGGGGGGGGAAGCGATCTGGTGCGGGCAGGGGAGATTCTTTTAGTTCTCTTTTAGTGGGCCCGAGGATAACTAACCCAATTAGAACCTCTCCACCGGGCTAGTTTTTTTAGCTGGGTTAGAGCAAACTAGCTCAAACTAACCCCTCTTGTTTCGATAATTTGAGGCTATTTCAACCCAAACTAGCTCTAACTCTGAGGGGCTATTTGGTTCTAGGCCTTGCATTGTCACACTTTGCCACACTTTTTTGCCAAGTTTGCCTAAGGTTAGTTCATCAAAATGAGAGCCACAAGTTGGCAAGTCTAAGGGAATCTTGCCACACTTTTTTTGTGTATGCCATGTGGGGCCCTAGTGTGGCTTCCCTAAGGTGTAGCTTGAACCAAACACTCATATAAGTTAGTGAAACTTGCCTAACCTTAGGTGCGGCAACTTTTGGCAAAGTTAGTCACAAACCAAACAGCCCTTCAGGGATCCAAACAAAGAGGAGTGTTACTGTACATGCTATAGTGTGGACCGTAGCACATTGTTTTTTATGGCCATATCACCACATAGTTTTCTACTGCTGGTTCACTGGGCTACCGTGGTTCGCACTGCTGGTTCACTGGGCTGCCGTGGTTCGCACTCCTCCAACCTGAGTAGTAGTAGTACTAGTATATACTGCATCATTCTTTGCTCCTTCTTACTACTCCGACAAGTGGGAGAGCCAGCATCCGGGTCGACGTGTCATGCACCAGATTAGAGCTGAACGGAAGGGGGCATCACCGGTCGAGCGCCAAGAATTCATGACTATAGTGAGTGATCATATCACAAGTCTTTCCAAGAAGAACGTCGGTGTCAAATCACACAGCCCGACCTTTCCAAAGAAGATGTTTGAGAATCGCCACTCGCTCACCCTCCTTGCCTCTCTCACAAACCGCTTACCCTAAAAGCGCTGCAGCGTCTTGCCAGGAAAAGCCCGTCCTCAACTTTTAACTACGCAAAAATAGTTTGAGCTTGTTCGTTTCTATATAAATACAAGATTTATCAGATGTTCATTCACCCGTGGGTTTGTTCAATGAATGGAGGGGCGGGGAGCACAAGTGAACAATACTGTAGTACTACTAGTAGTAAGTAGGAGTCGTACAGTAGTCACCTTAAATAGGGAGTTTCTTTTCTTTAATGCCATGTACACAAATTGAAACGCTTGTTGTGGAGAGAAAAAAGATAATCACTCCACTATATATGTACACAGGGGCCTGAGCGCTTGCTTTACTAGGGTTGCTCTCTTCATTCTCTCATCCTCTCCAGATATAAACAAGATAGCGGTAGCGACATTTTCTCTCTGCTCACCGTTGGTCACAGATCCGTCCAGATCCCTTCGGCTGGTGTGTGTAGAGGACTAAAAGGTGCATCGTTCACGCGGTCATCGCCGCCGAGGGAGGAAACCCACAGCTGCCAGAGGGGCCCGATCCTCTACCTGTGCCATTCTCTCCGACACATCGCCGACTTGGGAGGTCCTCCGACCCTTCTTCCTCCCTGTCGTATTGTCCGCAAATCCGACCTGTCGCCGCCAACATCCCGACGACCCTCAGGTATAAGTTCTTCGAAAGCGGCCTTGCTCTACTGCCCCAGCTCCCCACGTGTCAGCATGTGCATCTTTTTCTACTCCCATCAGCTCCTCCAAAGCTACCTAAATTTTTAGTATTATTAGAGGTAAAGCTACTTCATGCATTCGAATCTAGGGCTTCGTTTAAACAACAAAGAAAGGGGGGAAAGTTGTAGCATGAATCTAGGGCTTGATTCAAAGAGGAAATAATATGGTAAAAGTAGTAGAGACCGGATACCCAACCGGTCTCTTGGTTGAAAAGGGAAATAATGTGAAAACATAGTACAAACTGGATAAGGAACAGATCTATTATTGGTTGAAAAAAGGATAGAAAGTGGCGGCTGGTGGACAAGTCAACAGAGTATGTCCAGGATTAAATTTGCTGCCATCACATAGTAAAAGGTCTCTGTGATTAGATTTGTCGCCTCACATAGTAAAAGGTCTCGTGGATTAGATTTGTCGCCTCACATAGTAAAAGGTCTCGAGATTAGATTTGTTGCCCTCACATAGTAAAAGGTCTCTAGGATTAGATTTGCTCGCCTCACATAGTACAAGGTCTCCAAGATTAGGTTTGTTGCCCTCACATAGCATGAACAAACTCGGCATCACCACTTTATGCCTCCTTGTAGGTACATTGTCGATGATCGCCCACTATCGCATGTCCTTATACCAACCTTTTGTTGTTGTTAATGTAAGGCGCATGTAAAATGAAGCGAACACACTGTTACCTTAGGGACATGTCTAACCAGTGTTATTGTTAATCTAATGCCTCCAGTGATAAGATGCAAATAAACTGTGTTACAAATGGCACTCCTGCTGTTTTCCCCGGAATGATAAATAAGTTGCTCCTTTACGCTGCTGAGTGTCCTAGTGTCCCCACGGTCCCATGCCCTTAAACCAACTCTTTAGCTACTATTGATTTACTGTGTCTGGTAAACAAGCAATGCCACCATTAAAGTAATCCCATATTTGAGGAATCTCATTGCTGATCGTAATGCTACTGGTAACATGAAGCATTGCTGACGTTTTAAATTTCTACTGTCCTTGCGTGATTGCCATGAACATAATTAAGATGCTTCTTTTCATTTTGTATATGTTTCGTATATTCTTATTGACCAGCAACTGTTTACTTTCTATCTTTTTGTGCAGATAGGGATATCCATTTCACCTTGTTGCTATTGTGACCTTTTGGTGAACTGCACAAAACACTTTTTTTGGAATGAGTGTCTTGTGCAGTTCAACTGAAATGCCATGTGGGCAACATCTCTCAATTTTGGTGGAACTGCACAAAATGTTGATTGGAGTTTCCAGAATCTCCGTCAAGTTCTGCTGGTAATCTCGTGCAACATTTTATTAGCCTTTGCAAGATGGAGCTGTCACTGTCACCACAATGGCACTTTATTTTAGTGGAACTGCACAAAAGGATAAGAAAATTATAGTTGCACCTTACATGAGCGGACAGCCAACCTTAATGTTCCTCAATTTTAGTGCAACTACTAAAGAAGAACCTCGCCGACTCACGAGAGCAAGTACTTCTTGCTAGTGAATGATGCAATCTTTGCTTCATTTCGTGAAGCAGAAAAAGGCACATGAATTGAATCATGGAACTCTGTGCAGACCTCATCCTAGTGGAGCTGCAGTTGAGTTCAAGGAGGCTACTATTAAAGGGAAATCATGCTCTCCTTGTTTGTCTTTGTGCAAACAGGAATACTCAACTACTGAGATGTTGTGACGGTCAAGAGCATTCGCCAAGTTCTTCGATTGTATGACATGGCTAGCCAAGATGGATTTAATCCCGATATTCACTTTATCAAAAGGCTCTAATGGGTTGGTTCTGAATCTTGCAAGCTGGGAATCAATGAGATGTGTAGGCATCTTTGTTGTACTTATTATTTGAATCTTATTTGTTGGTTACGAATCTTGCAAGCTGGGAATCAATGAGATGTGTAGGCATCTTTGTTGTACTTATTATTTGGATCTTATTTGTTGGTTCTAAATCTTGCAATCTGGGAATCAATGAGATGTGTAGGCATCTTTGTTGTACTTATTATTTGGATCTTATTTGTTGGTTACGAATCTTGCAAAGTGGGAAACACGGCATGATGATGCAGAGGACAACAACCATAACAAATAGTTCAAACTTGGTAGTATTATCTTTGTGAAAGTGCGACAAATGTGTTGATCGTGTGCGTCCTGAGAATAATAATTCTAATTGTTGTGCACGTTGATCCCGTGGCACTGATAGAACGAGCCAATGCATTGCTTGTTTTAAGTATAAATTTCTATTAAAGCTAATTAAATTTAAGTAAAGTGACCACTAACTCCTATTATTACAGTACCAATATAGACCCGCTCGTGAACCGATGTGTGGCCGGAGTAGGTTTCTTAATGGAGGCGTTTGAATGCGCCGAGGGTGCATCTTTTGTCGGGTGTGCAGCGGACGAGGGAGGGGTAGTAACTGTTGTCGCCTGTACACACTCGGCTTACTGTTGAATCCAGTTCCCCAAGAGCTGAAAAACGAACTGCTACCGCCACCTACACACTCGTTCACTCGAAGAGACTCCAATGGCGATCCCAGGGGTGAGCCTGCTGGATATGGACTTCAGCAAGGAGTTCCCCTTTGAGTTCGTCGTTCAGTCCCATGGCTGCACCAAGTTGAATGTGATGTACACCAATGATCCGGACTCGGTCAAGCTCTGCCTCGCCGAGTTCAAGCAGTACCTACAGGGCGAGAAAGCACAAGGTTGTAGGACTAGACCTTGTGCCCATCCATTCGTCTCCTGACAGGGACCAGCGGATCGCCGTTGCCCAGGTATGTGTGCGGGACGAGGTTCTCATCTACCACTTCTGTAGGGCCATCAGAGGTTCTGGAGCATTCTCCTGTTTCATCGGCAGCGCCGACTGGACCTTCGCTATGGTGGAGAGAAGGAAGAACGCGACGATTCGGCCATCTGGTGCAACAAGCTTGTCGACATCCAGAAGCAATACAAGATCATCAGCAACGGGCAGGAGAAGGACTCCGTGGTTGACCTCGCCGAGACCATCATCGACCACAGATACGCCAACATGAAAGAAGACAACGATATCAAGGACCTGAACACGTGGGAGGTACCTATGAATCTAGCCTACATAACCTACGCGGCCAAGGACGCATACGCATGCTACGACATGTACAGGCAGATCTTGGACATGAGGGCGTGTCTGCTTCCCGTAACCCACGAGTACACGGACAGCCGCAGCGTCATGATCAAGCGTGCTAGGAAGGTCTAGATGTTGTACTTCATCTGTTTATAAGCACCTTTATCATCCGAGTGTTTCATGCATTAGCCTATGTGTCGTAATTATATGTTTTGTCCGAAATATTTCTTTTAAAAACCCATTAACCTGATTGCTTTTTTTAGTGGCTATTTGCTTATGTATGTAACTAGTTCACTTGTCCGTTAAAAAAAACTAGTTCACTCAGCTGCCATGCTTTGAATCTCCTTCCTCCCAACATATTCCCCTCCTCAGGTGGACCCAGCAAGTCTATGAATTTTCTCCCACTTTCTTTTTCGATGTAAACTGAGATTTCTCCCAGTACTTTTCCCTAGAACCAACTCAACTGTCCCACGTCTAGCCTAAAAAATAATAATACCCCACGTACTATTAACTCATCAAATTTAAATGATATTTTATTTCGCAAGTTGAAAGTTCTTACAAAATAATAATAATAGTTGTTTATATATAACTTGGCAAGTTAACTCCTAGTGATTGCGTACATAAGCTTGCAAAGATTTTACTGACCAATGCAGTAATAGACGTGCAATCATGTGTTTATGTTTTTATAACATTTCTCCATCTAGCCCAACATGATATTTTCACCCAGCCCAGCAAGTCCGCGGATTTTGAGAAAAATGCAAATGGGATTTAAATGGGCTGCATAGATGCTACATCATTGTTTCACCCAACCCACCAAATGGACTAAAAACAAATGGGTGGTGACATGTGGGCCATGAGGTGAAAGTTTAAGAAGGCGTTGGATTTACATCCAACGGCGCATTCTTCTTCAATCTCTCGTCTTCTTCCCCAGCGCTACGGGACCGCTTTGCTCCAGCCTTGGCATCCGGTGGGCGTTGTTTTGCGCCTCAAAGAAAACGCTACCCCGCCGACGGCCAGGCCATCCCTCCACTCCGCACCTCCTGTTATTCTTTGCCGAGTGTAGGCACACCCCACACCCGAACCAGTCAAGTTTCCACTCCTCTCCGTCTGCGACTCCACTGCCGTGTCTTCCCCATCTCCGGGTCATTCCAGTCTGGGGCCTCGCCGTCGTCCATCGCCTCGGTGTGCTCGGCGTGGCGTGGTCAACATACGAGAGTCATCTAAAGAGGACTGTACGTGGAGAGCCTGACGGCTGGGACCCACAAGGTCCATGGTCGCACGCAAGGAATGTTTCTCCTTATTACGCACTGTACATGGACTGTACGTGGGAAGGGCTTCTATATTTGACGAAAAAAACGTTCGCCCCGCTGACAGGTCGGACCCACCAGCTATATCTTCGCACGCAAGGAAGTGCCTCCTTATTACGCACAAAAAATGAATACCCCCTGCTAGCTGGGACCCACCATAGTGGGTGGTTGACTTGTGGGCCAACTAAGTTGACGAGGACGGAGGGCTTTGTCAACTTAGTCAATATGAACGATTCTAGCTCCAGTGACCGTACGATGTCCATCCAATGGCCATAGTGCTTCTTCAACCTCTGGTCTTCTTGCTCCAGCCGCCCAAAGCAGCGCCGGTCGTGCCGCGTGCTCCTGCCTCTCGTGGCCGGCTGTGATGCCACGGAGGCCTTACCGCCCCCTACTACTCCCACCGCTGGCCCAGGGCATCCCTCTACTCACCCACACCCCCTGTTATTCTGCAGCGACGGCAGCCTCATGCCGCAGCTGAACCAGTGAATCCTCGTACTCCTCTCCGCGTGTGCATCCACTGCCACGTCTTCCCCGGCTCTGCGTCGTCCCCTTCCTAGGCCTCGTCGTCTGTAACGCCCTAGTTTCCGTCATACCGGTGTTATGTTCCCGGATTTTGCGTCCCTAACGCGGTCGGGTGATTTATGGGACCCCCCTGACAGTTCGCTTTGAATAAAACTTGTCCAGCAAGGCCCAACATTGACTTTTACCATTTGCCTCACCACCACCTATCTTTTTCCCTTGGGAGTCGCTCTCTCGAGGGTCATCTTTATTTCAGCCCCGGGCGGTGCTTGTCTAAGTGTTGGTCCGAACCGAGCCATCATGGGCCACCTCGTGGCAACTCGAGGGCTGGTTTTACTCAGAGTCTGTCTCATCCGGTGTTGCCACGAGAACGAGATATGTGCAGCTCCTATCGGGATTGTCGGCGATCGGGCGGCTTTGCTGGTCTTGTTTTACCATTGTCGAAATGTCTTGATGTACGGGATTCCGAGTCCGATCGGAGTGTCTCGGGTGAAGGTCTATTCCTTCGATGATCGCGAGAGCTTGTCATGGGCTTGTTGGGACACCCTGCAGGGTTTAAACTTTCGAGAGCCGTGCCCGCGGTTATGTGGCAGATGGGAATTTGTTAATGTCCGGTTGTAGATAACTTGACACTTGATCCGAATTAAAACGCATCAACCGAGTGTGTAGCCGTGATGGTCTCTTCTCGGCGGAGTCCGGGAAGTGAACACGGTTTCTGTGTTATGTTTGACGTAAGTAGGTGTTCAGGATCACCTCTTGATCATTGCTAGCTTCACGACCGTTCCGCTTGTTCTCTTCTCGCTCTCATTTGCGTATGTTCGCCACCATATATGCTTAGCCGCTGCTGCAACCTCACCACTTTATGCCTTCCTTTCCCATTAAGCTTTGCTAGTCTTGATACCCATGGTAATGGGATTGCTGAGTCCTCGTGGCTCACCATATACTTCCAAAACCAGTTTGCGGTGCCTATGTTATCGAAAGCGGTGACGCAATCAAGCTCAAGGAGGAGCTCGATGAAGATCTTGCCCTTTGTGTTGCTTCGCTCTAGTTGATCAAGAGTGGAGCCCGCTTGGGGTCGATCGGGGACCTTTGTCGCATTTGGGGTTCTTCTTTTATTTTGGTTCCGTAGTCGGACCTTGATTGTATCTGGATGATGTAATGCTTTATTCATGTAATTGTGTGAAGTGGCGATTGTAAGCCAACTATGTATCTCTTTCCTTATGTATTACATGGGTTGTGTGAAGATTACCTCACTTGCGACATTGCTTTCAATGCGGTTATGCCTCTAAGTCGTGCTTCGACACGTGGGAGATATAGCCGCATCGAGGGCGTTACAAGTTGGTATCAGAGCCTTCCCCGACCTTAGGAGCCCCACTGCTTGATCGTTTTTAGCTGCCGAGTTGTGTCTAGAAAAATGTTTTGAGTCAATTAGGAATTATATATCGGAGAGTAGGATTCTTTTTACTCCCCAGTCCCTTCGACCTTCTGGTGAGGTATCCTGACGTAGAGTTTTGACTCTTCTCTTCTTAAATTTCACTAAAAAAAATTTTTTAGGATCACGCGGGTATCTTAGAATCGTTCCGATGGTTTTATGATGACAACATTGTCTTGGTGCCTCGACATTTAGGGGTTGTGGCGGTGTCCCGGGAGTTGAGCTCGAGGTGTTGTCGTCATAATTTTATCGTTGCGATTCTGGAATACCGAGTTTAGTACGCCGACATCGAAAATCTCTTTTATGCAGTTGTTGGTGAGATAACCCCGCTAACCCAAGATCGAGGTGAGTACGAGAGTATTGCCATGACTCGTATAACGGATGCTTTTCAAGGTTGAGGTAGACGATTTCGAAGGTTTCTTGGTTATGTGTTGACGGATGGATACAAGCTGGATGTAGGGATTGTTAGTTTGGGTGAGATATATTGCTCCCTGTATCCCCAACACCAGATTGCATAACCGAAAGTTTCGGAGTTTCATAGGTGGGAATTCAAGTAGCTCTTAGGATATCTTTCCGACGGATGTATGATATGAAATTGGGGTTCGACGTCTAGTGGTCCGCCTATTCACGGTTGGTTTTCTGATGGTCTCGTTGTGTCTTAAAGAGTCCTTGGCTATGCCGACTCGGGGACGCTTCGTATGTCATGTGCACTGCCTTGTACATGATGGTGCTGTACGATTGAGCCCGTGTTGGCCCCACCACGAAAACTTCGGACGAAATCTCTATCATATGTTTGTTCCGGCTTATTCTGCAAGCCAAATCCTTTGTTTTATTTTATTTGTGGTATTCGAGTTGCTTCGATGTCAAATGTTGAATCCACACCTTTCCTAAACGGTGTTCTCGTATTTCTATGGGAGTACTAATCCTTTTGATCATTGAGATTGTCATGTCAATTCTTTCCAACCGGTGTGCTTCTCTTCAAGTGGATCCCATCATTCTCCCCATCCGCAAGATCATTTCTAAGTTTTCTCAACGGTGTTTGTTCCATCTTCTCCAAGTTGTCTTTGTTTTTTCCCGCCCACCCACCCTTTTTCCTCAAGGACTAAGATTTCTTAATCAAGTATCCATTTATTCATGTGAAGTCTCTTCATTCTTTTCAATCAATGTTCTTATCCGGTGTTTTCCCATGAAGATGCTCAACAGTTTCAAGTTCATCATTCTTCATTCTCGTATTCTTCTCCGGTGGATCCTATTCAAGCTTTCGATATTCATCATATTCCTTTCCTCGTTTCTAATGCTTTCTCATACCGATGCACCTCTTAATCATTCACTTCCTATTCATTTGTTCTGGAGTGCTGAAGATATCTCACAAGACTTGCGTTTCCATTCTCAATCCCTTCAAGATATTTCGAGGTTGTTATATCATTCAAGCCATTTAATTCAACCGGTGCAACATCTCGTTTAAATCTTTTCAACGGTGTTTTCTTTTGAGTGGGCCCTAACCCACAGGTGTTTTCCCAGGATCTTACCTGACTCTTCTAATTCTTCCGGAGTTATCCCAAATTCTTCTCCAAGTTTGACGTAAGAATGAGTTATCATCAGTCAAATGCTTTTCTCCAAGATCTTTCAAATTCTTTTCATAGTTGGCTCAACCTCTTCGCTTTTGATTCTTCCGGTGTGCCTCAGTAATTCTTGGTGGTTATCATCATCATTCTTAACATTTGAAGACCAAAGAAGAGTTTCTCTTTAATCTTGCTCCATTCTCTTCAAGATTCATGGTTCTAGCTTGATGCCATCCTCTCATAATTGTTTTCGATTGTGGGAATTATTTCCACCCATTCGGAGCATTTCTTGAGTTGTTTCCATTTCTTTCCTCTGAAGGCCATCATGTCATAATTCTTCATTCTCAGCGTGTAGCTATCATTCTCCAAATCTTACCGGTGCATCGTTCAAATATCCTCTAATTAGTTCATGTTCTCTTCGTTCTCATGTATCTAAATCCCCTCAAATATCTTCATTCGTTTTCCAATTCTTCCCGGTGAATTGTGCCTTTGATACGTTCATTTTCAATTCTTACGGTGGTTCATTCAAGATTTCACCTATTTCGTTATCATTTAATTCATTCGTTTTTTTCCTATCCTACCGGTGGTTCATTGAAGACCTTCTCAAGTTTGCGATATATCTCTTTTAATCCTTTCTACGGGAATAAGTAGTATGCCAAATCCGTTGATTGTCATCAATTTAATTGGTGAAGGATAAACATAACATAATTCTTATTCTTGTTCATCCAAGTGATTAATTCTTTATTCCGGAGGCCCTTAAAATTCTCGGTTTCATTTGTTTCATCTTCTCTTTTTCCCGGAGTTCCAAGCTCTCATCATCACGAAGATCCATCTAAATTATTGAAAGGCTTCACCTTGTGTTTTCAACTTCTCTTTCTTTGTATCATCCTTTTGTTTACCGGAGTTCTTCATGGAGGTTCTACATGATGGTTCATCAAGGATTCACTCCCTTCTCAAACTTTTCATCGAGATTCGTTCCTAAGGAGCTCAAGCTTTCTTCATATGGTAATCCGGAGTGCGATTCTTTCTACCTTATCTTTTCAGATGGTGATATGTCATTCTTGATAATTTCCATTCATGTTTCATGATTCATATGTTGTCAAGAATGAGGTATTCTAAATCCATCTTTTCCTCTTCGTTCAAGAGATCTTTTCGACCAATCAATGTTTTCCATTTGTGGCCGGTTGTCACCTCATAATTTTGAGATGTGTTCCATAAGCCCACAACAAGCTTGTGCTTTTCTTTGTTGATTTTGCAACAACTCCGTTAAATTCTTCGTTGCAAGGATGCTTTCCAAGCTCATTTGTGGTAGAAGTTGTCATTTTCTTCTCCGTTCTTCTATTCCAATGATCTATCTTCTTTTCGTTCTTCCGGAGGCATGGTGATGTTGCTCTCTTCACTAATCATCTCGAATTGTGAGGATCATGTTTTTTTCTTGCTTATCCATTTAACCGGAGTGTTGTACCATCTCTTCAATATCTTTTCATCTCATCAAGTTTTCTTCTCTTTTCTACCGGAGTGCTGTCCAAATTCAGCCATTCTTGTTCCTTGGCTATCTCATTATACCGATGTGGTCATATTCTTTTCGTTTGTGAAGCTCTTATTTCCATGTCTTTGCAACCTTCAAGTTCTCGTAATACTCCATGTTCCTCTTTTCTAACGGATTGTTTGCAATCTCCTTCATTTCTAAATTGCTCAACCTCTCAAGGTTCGTGGTTTCACTCGTTTGTCAAAGAAGCAACTTAGTTTTACCTCTTCTCTTCCTCTTCCGTTTTCTCTCCGGTGCCATCCTAGATCTCGGGACGAGATCCTCTCGTAGTGGTGGAGTGTTGTAACGCCCCGGATCCGATGCGCCAGATGTCTGCCAGTTATTCGCCTTCGTTGCCATGTCATTTGCTTGCGTGTTGCATTTGCCATGTCATCATTTGTATTTTATCATGTCATCATGTGCATCTCATTTTGCATACGTGTTCGTCTCATGCATCCGAGCATTTTCCCCGTTGTCCGTTTTGCAATCCGGCGCTCCTATGTCCCCCGGCGTCACCTTCTTCTCTTCTGTTGTGAGCGGGTGTTAAACTTTCTCGGAATGGCCCGAGGTTTGCCATGCGGCCTTGGTATAGCACCGGTAGACCGCCTGTCAAGTTTCGTGTCATTTGGAGGTCGTTTGATACTCCAACGGTTAACCGGGTAACCGTAAGCCCTCTTTTGTTTGCAGCCCAACACCCCTTCCAAAGTGTCCCAAAGCCCAGCAAACTCCTCTCCATGCTCTCGGTCGTTCGATCACGATCGCGTGGCCGAAAACCGCACCTCATTTGGACTCTCCTAGCTCCCTCTACCTATAAATAAGTCTCCCCCTCCAAAATCCCGGATCATTTCGCAGTCCAAACCCTAGCCCTGCTCCTCTCCGCCACGGACATGTCCAAGATCGCGCCGGACATGTCCGCGCCGCCGCAGCAGCCAATCGCGTCGCCACGTGGCATCTCCGCCGCCGCCCGCCCATGGCCCGGTGAGCCGGATCGGGCCCCTTCGCCGCCGCCAGACACACAAGACGCGCCGCTGACGCGCCTCCAGCGCTGTCTGCTTCATATTGGCGCCGCCGCCGCTTGCCTTGCGTAGGCTTTGCTCGCCTGGCGGTTTCAGCGTCGCCACCGGGACCAGCCCGTCCGCTCCGCCGCCGAAGGAAGGCCGCGCCTGCCGCCCGCGCTCCGCCGCCGCTTGTCGCCGCCAGCTCCGCCATTGCCTCTCTTTTATTCGGCGCCGGCTAGCTCGGCCTCGAGCCCTCCGCCTCCTCCGCCGAGATCCGCCGGATCCGCGAGGAGCGCCAGATCCGCCGCCCGGCCCCTCCTCGACCTCCGGCGTCCTCCTCCGCTTCTCCGCGAAGATCCGCGAACCCGACGTGCCTCGAACTCCGTGCCCGCAGAGTTGACCCCCGTTTTCTCGAAGTCCCAGTTTTCTGATAATTTCATGCCATTTTCATCGCATCACATCTCTGCACCCGTAGCTCCGTTTTGTGCGTATAATATGTCAAATTGTTCGCCTCGACGAGTACATCATTTCATTCCATTGCATCATTTGCATTTGAGGTCATCTTGATGCCCTAAATGCTGTTGGAAGAGGGCTTCAGATCGTTAGTTCCAGAATCTTATCAGCCCGAGCTCTTTTGTCATTTTTGCCATGATTTATGTGTGCATCCAATGAGTATGAGCTCTACATGTGTGTTAAAATATGCCATGCCATCTTTCCAGAGGTGTTGACCTTGTATTTTTGTGAGTTGTGTGCTGAGTGTATCAAGCTTGTAAAGTAGAGTAGTTGCTGTTACTGTTTTGCTAGGCAGATTCTGTTATATTTTGTTGCTATGTTAACATGCTTCTAGTAATCATTCTATGCATAATCTGGAGATGCTCTATAAACATGTTTTGATATACATGTCATGCTCTATCCATTCATGCCCTTGGTTGCAATTATAGACTGCTGGAACATGTTCATTTCTTGCTCCAAAGTTGCTTGAAAATGTTTCCTGACAGATTGTTTGCATGAGATTCAATTTTCACGAGGTCGTTGTAGTTGATCCGTGTATGCTATGACCTTGCTCTTGCCATTCTTAGCTTCATAAACATGCCTTCTTACTGTTGGTTTCCTTGCCATGCCATGTGTTGCTCTGTAGTGAGTGGTTTGAGCTCACGAACATGCCTACTAATCGTTGTTTCTGCCATGTTCAAATCTGTAATAAAACTTGCCATGTTTACATGGGTGCCATCATATTTTCCGTGCCTTTTTGGCTCATGGTCAGTAAGGGTCTTTTGATATATGCAATTAGTAGCTTCATGCCATGCCTTTGTTTGCCATGATAAGTTCCTGTAATATGTTGTTTGTTAGCTCTAAACATTGCAACCTGATGTTATTTCTACTAAAGTCTGAAACTGTTATTACTTGCAATATCTCCATGTCTTTTTGAGCATGTTCTAGTGATTTCTGGAGATAGCTCGGTGTTCATGTTTTGTTATGCTTTACATGTACTTCATGCCCATGCCTTTTGTTATTATGTTGGGGTGCTGTAGCATGTTGTTTTGATGCTTGCAAGATGCCTAGTTCTTTGTTTTGGATGATTGTTGCTATGACTTGTATAGTGTGTGTGTGTTGCACCGTTGCTCCGTTTTGAGTGTGCTCTATATGAAACTTGCTTGATTTTGCATGTAGTTCCATATTATCATGTTGCATCCTTCTTTTGGTGTGTTTGCTTGATGTTTGTATGCATTTTGCATCAATGCCATGTTTAACTTGTTTTGCTCATATCTTCTAGCCCGTAGCTCCGAATCTAATGAACTTTATATGTAACTTGACTAGAATTTCGTGTAGATCATCATGGTGCATCTTAACTTGCTGTTTAACAACTTGAACATAAGGTTTATTCAGTTCTGGACCAATTTCGAAATTTGCATATGAGGACTTACCGGAATTGTTATATGTTGTTTCCGGCCTCATTTAAACTTGCCTTGATGTGTTGTTCTTGTTTGCATCTTCTCTTGCCATGAGTAGCTTCATGTAGCTTGGTCATGCATCATGCTTGTTGTGCATCATGTCATGTTCATGTGTGGTGTGTTTACCTATGTTGTGTGCTTCTTCTTGTTAGTTCTGTTTCGTTGCGATCGTGAGGATCCGTTCGTCTTCTTCATGGACTCGTTCTTCTTCCTTGCGGGATTTCAGGCAAGATGACCGCTACCCTAGATCTCACTACTATCATTGCTATGCTATTTGCCTCGTTCTTTTGCTATGCTGCGCTACCTATTACCTGTTTGTCCAGCCATCCCATATTGCCATGAACCTCTTATCCTTTGACACCTTTCCTATGCAAACCACTGTTTGGCTATGTTACCGCTTTTGCTCAGCCCCTCTTATAGCGTTGCTAGTTGCAGGTGAAGTTGAAGATTTCTCCATGGTGGACAGGGTTTATGTTGGGATATCACAATATCTCCTATATTATTAATGCATCTATATATTTGGTAAAGGGTGGAAGGCTCGGCCTTATGCCTGGTGTTTTGTTCCACTCTTGCCGCCCTAGTTTCCGTCATACCGGTGTTATGTTCCCGGATTTTGCGTCCCTAACGCGGTCGGGTGATTTATGGGACCCCCCTGACAGTTCGCTTTGAATAAAACTTGTCCAGCAAGGCCCAACATTGACTTTTACCATTTGCCTCACCACCACCTATCTTTTTCCCTTGGGAGTCGCTCTCTTGAGGGTCATCTTTATTTCAGCCCCCGGCCAGTGCTTGTCTAAGTGTTGGTCCGAACCGAGCCATCATGGGCCACCTCGTGGCAACTCGAGGGCTGGTTTTACTCGTAGCCTGTCTCATCCGGTGTTGCCCTGAGAACGAGATATGTGCAGCTCCTATCGGGATTGTCGGCGCATCGGGCGGCTTTGCTGGTCTTGTTTTAACATTGTTGAAATGTCTTGATGTACCGGGATTCCGAGTCTGATCGGAGTGTCTCGGGTGAAGGTCTATTCCTTCGATGATCGCGAGAGCTTGTCACGGGCTAAGTTGGGACACCCTGCAGGGTTTAAACTTTCGAGAGCCGTGCCGCGGTTATGTGGCAGATGGGAATTTGTTAATGTCCGGTTGTAGATAACTTGACACTTGATCCGAATTAAAACGCATCAACCGAGTGTGTAGCCGTGATGGTCTCTTCTCGGCGGAGTCCGGAAGTGAACACGGTTTCGTGTTATGTTTGACGTAAGTAGGTGTTCGGATCACCTCTTGATCATTGCTAGCTTCACGACCGTTCGCGCTTGTTCTCTTCTCGCTCTCATTTGCGTATGTTAGCCACCATATATGCTTAGTCGCTCTTGCAACCTCACCACTTTATCCCTTCCTTTCCCATTAAGCTTTGCTAGTCTTGATACCCATGGTAATGGGATTGCTGAGTCCTCGTGGCTCACGGATACTTCAAAACCAGTTTGAAGGTGCCTATGTTACCGAAGCGGTGGCGCAATCAAGCTCAAGGAGGAGCTCGATGAAGATCTTGCCCTTTGTGTTGCTTCATTCTAGTTGATCGAGAGTGGAGCCCGGTTGGGGTCGATCGGGGACCTTTTGTCGCATTTGGGGTTCTTCTTTTATTTTGGTTCCGTAGTCGGACCTTGATTGTATCTGGATGATGTAATGCTTTATTCATGTAATTGTGTGAAGTGGCGATTGTAAGCCAACTATGTATCTCTTTCCCTTATGTATTACATGGGTTGTGTGAAGATTACCTCACTTGCGACATTGCTTTCAATGCGGTTATGCCTCTAAGTCGTGCTTCGACACGTGGGAGATATAGCCGCATCGAGGGCGTTACATCGTCGTCCACTGCCTTGGTGCTCTCGGCGCGGCATGGTCAATGTGGTCAATGACCGACTTCCATCGGAAGAGTACTGTATGTGGAGAGGCTGACAGCTGGGTCCACGGCCGTTGCTGGGTCCACGGCCACAACCCAGTATTTTTGTGAGTTGCCAAGTAAGTCACTTTGTCAGGCCTGTTGGGCTGCAAATCTTTCAAGACAAGGAGAGCTTCATTCGGCTGGCCGAGAAAATGGCCTATCAGTAATGAGAAATGTGTTGTACATTTCTAAAACACATCAAACCGGCAATTAGTTTCAAATATCTTTTTTTTCATTTCGACATTTTAAATTGCATTTATTTTTATGCATGGACAATTTATTGGATTTTATATTGATATACATTCATTTTTAAAATCATTTTGAATGTGACTCGAAATTTCGGTATTAAAAACAGTTCGGACCGCACCGAAATATGCAAAATTTCATATAATTTTTTAACCGTGGCCACAATATGGGCTGTAATGCTAACAAAAATAATATGGGCTCCAAAAAAAACTTAAGAATTAGCAAATGGGCTGTAAACTATTAGAAATAATGACAGATGGGTTGTATGCTATTTTTCACAGATTTGAGGCTTTCCTAAAAAAAGGTTGACGCACAAGCAGTGAGTGTTGCATTTCCATCCAACGGCCGCCGTGCTTCTTCAATCTCTGCTCTTTCTGCTCCAGCCGCTCAAACAAGCGTCGGCGGGACTGCCTGCTCCCTCCTCCCCGCGGCCGGCTGTGCTGCCGCGCAGGCCTCACCACCCCACCGTACTCCCATCGCTGGCCTAGCCATCCCTCTACTCACCTACACCTGCTGTTATTCTCCGGCAATGGTAGACGAACTAGTAAACCCAGACAACAGTCGTACTCCCTCGCGTGGGAAACAACTGTCGAGTCTTCCCTGCCTCCGTGTCATTCCCTTCCTAGGCCTCGCCGTCGTCCATCGCCCTGGTGCTCTCGGCGCGGCCTGGTCAACGTGGTCAATGACCGACATGCATCTGAAGTGGACTGTATGTGGAGAGGCTGACAGCTGGGTCCACGGCCGCACACAAGGAAACGCCTCCTTATTACGCGCAAAATAATGATTCCTCCACCTAACATCTGGGACCCACCAAAAGGGCCTCTGTATTTCGCGAAAAAAACATTACCGCCACTGACAGCTTGGACCCACCAGCTCTATCTTCGCATGCAAGGAAGTGTCTCCTTATTACGCACAAAAAAATGAATACTCCTCCTACTAGCTGGGACCCAGTATAGTGGCAGGCTGACTTGTGGGCCTACTAAGTTGACGGGGATGGAGGGCTTTCTCAACTTAGTCAATACTCCAGTGACCGTACGATGTCCATCCAACGGCTGTAGTGCTTCTTCAACCTCTGGTCTTCGTTCTCCAGCCGCCCAAAGCAGCGCCGGCCGTGCCGCATGCTCCTGCCTCCCGTGGCCGGCTGTGATACCACGGAGGCCTCACCGCCCCTACTACTCCCACTGCTAGCCAGGCCATCCCTCTACTCACCCACACCCCCTGTTATTCTGCGGCGACGGCAGCCTCACACCACAGTTGAACCAGTGAACCCTCGTACTCCTCTTCGCGTGGGCATCCACTGTTGCGTCTTCCCCGGCTCCGCGTCGTCCCCTTCCTAGGCCTTGTCGTCGTCCACCGCCGTGGTGATGTGGTCAACGACCGACTTCCATCGGAAGAGTACTGTGCGTGGAGAGTCTGACAGCTAGGTCCACGGCGGCCGCAAGGAAGTGCCTCCTTATTACGCGCAAAATAATTATTCCTCCACCTGATAGCAGGGACCCACCGAACGGGCCAGCGTTTTTCGCAAAAAAAAACATTTCCCCCTGACTACTGGGACCCACTACCTACACCTTCGCACGCAAGGAAGTGCGTCCGGGCAAAAAAATACGATTTGCTCCCCTGACTGCTGGTACCCACCACCTACATATTCGCATGCAAGGAAGTGCCTGACAGTCAGGACCCACCTGGTCGAAGCGTACGTAGCATTGTCATTCTGGTCGTGAACATGTACGTACATACTGGTGGATGTAGAGGCGCGCACATGTCGTAGTAGAGGCACGCACGTGTCGTAGTAGAGGCGCGTACGTGTCGTAGTAGAGGCGCGCACGTAGCATGTACACGTACGTACAACGACCAGTGTGCAAGAAAGAAAATACGGCCATGTATGCGTACATATGGGCGGGGTCTTGAACGCCTACTCACGCATACGTACGGCCAGGGCTCGTGTACATGGCTGGGTCGGAATGGAGAAACAACGTCGTTGTCATGTTCATGGGGAGCCAACCGGCTGGGTCGGAAAGGAATGCGTCGTCGTGTTCATCGGGAGGGCTTGGACGGAACAAGCGATGGAAACGAGGCCTGGCGTACCGCAGAACAGAGGAAACAGCCTTGTGTTCGACCGGCCATGTTCGAAACAGGATCCTGTTCATCGGGAGGGGTCTGGCGTACTGCAAAACGGAGGAAACGGACCTCCTACGGTCGAAACGGGGGTCCTGTTGATCGGGAGGGGTGTGGCGTCGCAAAAGCGGATTTAAACAGACTTGTGTTGGGCGCTACACGGTCAAAGCGGGGTCTGTTCATCGCGAGGGTGTGGCGCGCCGCGCAAAACGGACTGCAGGATAATGTTCATCTCCACCGTCGATCTCCTCCAGCCTCCACGGCTACCGTCGACCTCCTCCAGCCTCCACGGGCTCCTGTTCATCCAGCCTCCACCGTGTGGTACTCCACCGGCTACTGTTCAACCACCCCTCCACGGGAACCCCTCCACCATCTACTGTTCATCCAACCCTCCACGGGGTCGCCCTATTCATCAAGCCCTCCACGGGGTCCTATTCATCCATCCCCAACCGGCTCGATCGAGGCAACGCCACGGGGTCCTGTTCATCCACCCCACCGCTCACTGTTCATCCAACCCCCCCATAGCGCCCTTTGTTCATCAGAGAGGCGGCATCGATCGGCTTGATTAGCAGGAGTAGCGGCAATCGCTTGATCGAGTTGATTACGACCATCGATCGATCGCTTGGGTTCGAGAACGCGTAACTGCGGTCAATCGCTTCGGGTTGATTAGAGCCCAACGCCTTGCTCGGGTTGATTAGAGCTAACGCCGCGCTTTTGCAGCAGACGTACGAGAGAAACGCGCATCGCTCGACCCCCGACCACCCACTGTAACCAGGAACTCCGTGAAATTTTCCTCGCCCTCGCTTCTACCACGGTTTTCTCCGTCATGGACGGCCCAAAGATTGTCATGCATGTGCGTCTCCGGCCCGCCCAGGATGGAAAGCCCATTTTTTGTTATGATATTTTGTCATAGAAGTAGGAGCCCACCACATCTATGATGATACCGGGTTTTGTCACAATTATCGTCATAGAAGTGTCATAAGTATGACAGAAAAAAGTTTCTTTCGGCCCAAAATGTCACGGATGTGTCTTTTTTTTCTGTAGTGAAACTTTAAGAAACGACAACTTTGGATTCTTGCCAAACCATAGTTCATAAGGCATCGTCTCAACGGATTTCGATGGTGCCCAATTTAACGTGAATGCAGCCGTCTCTAAAGCATAACCCCAAAATGATAGCGGTAAATCAGTAATAGACATCATAGATCGCACCATATCTAGTAAAGTACGATTACGACGTTCGGACACACCATTACACTGTGGTGTTCCGGGTGGCATGAGTTGCAAAACTATTCCGCATTGTTTCAAATGTAGACCAAACTCATAACTCAAATATTCTCCTCCACGATCAGATCGTAGAAACTTTATTTTCTTGTTACGATGATTTTCAACTTCACTCTGAAATTCTTTGAACTTTTCAAATGTTTCAGACTTATGTTTCATTAAGTAGATATACCCATATCAGCTAAAATCATCTATGAAGGTGAGAAAATAACGATACCCGCCGCGAGCCTCAATATTCATTGGACCACATACATCAGTATGTATGATCTCCAACAAATCTGTTGCTCGCTCCATTGTTCAGGAGAACAACGTTTTAGTCATCTTGCCCATAAGGCATGGTTACAAGTACCAAGTGATTCATAATCAAGTGATTCCGAAGTCCATCGGTATGGAGTTTCTTCATCGTTTACACCAATATGACCTAAGCGGGGGAATACAAATAAGTTGCACTATCATTATCAACTCTGCACCTTTTGGCTTCAACATTATGAATATGTGTATCACTACTATCGAGATTCAAGATAAATAGACCACTCTTCAAGGGTGCATGACCATAAAAGATATTACTCATATAAATTGAACAATCATTAGTCTCAGATTTAAATGAGTAACCGTCTCGCATCAAACAAGATCCATATATATTGTTCATGCTTATCGTAGATGTAGAGGTAGCGTGCCGACGGCGATCACATCGACTTTGGAACCATTTCCCACGCACATCATCACCTCGTCCTTAGCCAATCTTCGCTCAATCCGTAGTCCCTGTTTCGAGTTGCAAATATTAGCAACAGAGCCAGTATCAAATACCCAGGTGCTAATGCGAGCTCTAGTAAGGTACACATCAATAACATGTACATCACATATACCTTTGTTCACCTTGCCATCCTTCTTATCCGCCAAATACTTGGGGCAGTTCTGCTTCTAGTGACCAGTCCTTTGCAAGAGAAGCCTTGATCTCGAGCTTAGGTCCAGATTTAGGTTTCTTCTCTTGAGCAGCAACTTGTTTGCCGTTCTTTTTGAAGTTCCCCTTCTTCTTCCCTTTACCCTTTTTCTTGAAACTGGTGGTTTTATTGTCCATCAACACTTGATGCACCTTCTTGATTTCTACCTCCACTGCCTTCAGCATTGCAAAGAGCTCGGGAATTGTCTTGTTCATCCCTTGCATATTATAGTTCATCACGAAGCTCTTGTAGCTTGGTGGTAGTGATTGAAGAATTCTGTCAATGGCACTATCATCAGGAAGATTAACTCCCAGTTGAATCAAGTGATTATTATACCCAGACATTTTGAGTATATGTTCACTGACAGAACTATTCTCCTCCATCTTGCATGATCCATGGCGTTCTCAAGGTCGTTGAAGTCCCAGTTCTAAGCCGTAAAGCATGCACACTGAACTATCGAGTAGTCATCAGCTTTGCTCTGCCAGACATTCTTAACGTCGTTAGTTGCATCTGCAGCAGGCCTGGCACCCAGCGGTTCTTGTAGGATGTAAGTCTTCTGTGGAGCAATGAGGATAATCCTCAAGTTACGGACCCAGGCCGTGTAATTGCTACCATCATCTTTCAACTTAGCTTTCTCAAGGAACGCATTAAAATTCAACGGAACAACAGCACGTGCCATCTATCTACAACCACATAGACAAGCAAAATACTATCAGGTACTAAGTTCATGATAAATTTAAGTTAAATTAATCATATTACTTAAGAACTCCCACTTAGATAGGCATCCCTCTAATCATCTAAGTGATCACGTGATCCAAATCAACTAAACCAAAACCGATCATCACATGAGATGGAGTAGTTTTCAATGGTGAACATCACTATGTTGATCATATCTACTATATGATTCACGTTCGACCTTTCGGTCTCAATGTTCCAAGGCCATATCTGCATATGCTAGGCTCGTCAAATTTAAACCGAGTATTTCTGCGTGTGCAAAACTGGCTTGCACCCGTTATATGTGAACGTTGAGCTTATCACTCCCGATCATCACGTGGTGTCTCGGCATGACGAACTTTGGCAATAGTGCATACTCAGGGAGAACACTTATAACTTGAAATTTAGTGAGAGATCATCTTATAATGCTACCGTCAATCAAGCAAAATAAGATACGTAAAAGATAAACATCATGCAATCAATATAAGTGATATGATATGGCCATCATCATCTTGTGCCTTTGATCTCCATCTTCAAAGCACCGTCATGATCACCATTGTCACCGGCATGACACCTTAATCTTCATCATAGCATCGTTGTCGTCTCGCCAACTATTGCTTCTACAACTATCGCTACCGCTTAGAGATAGAGTAAAGCAATTACAGGGATATTACATTGCATACAATAAAGCGACAACCATATGGCTCCTGCCAGTTGCCGATAACTCTGTTACAAAACGTGATCATCTCATACAATAAAATTTAGCATCATGTCTTGACCATATCACATCACAACATGCCCTACAAAACAAGTTAGACGTCCTCTACTTTGTTGTTGCATGTTTTACGTGGCTGCTACGGGTTGAGCAAGAACCGTTCTTACCTACACATCAAAACCACAACGATATTTCAAGTTAGTGCTGTTTTAACCTTCTCAAGGACCGGGCGTAGTCACAGTCGGTTCAACTAAAGTTGGAGAAAGTGACACCCGCCAGCCACCTATGTGCAAAGCACGTCGGTAGAACCAGTCTCGCGTAAGCGTACGCGTAATGTCGGTCCGGGCCGCTTCATCCAACAATACCGCCGAACCAAAGTATGACATGCTGGTAAGTAGTATGACTTGTATCGCCCGCAACTCACTTGTGTTCTACTCGTGCATATAACATCTACGCATAAAGCTGGCTCGGATGCCACTGTTGGGGAACGTAGTAATTTCAAAAAAATTGCTATGCACACGCAAGATCATGGTGATGCATAGCAACGAGAGGGGAGAGTGTCATCCATGTACCCTCGTAGACCATAAGCGGAAGCGTTATGACAACGCGGTTGATGTATTCATACGTCTTCACGATCGACCGATCCAAGTACCGAACGTACGACACCTCCGTGATCTGCACACGTTCAACTCGGTGATGTCCCTCAAACTCACGATCCAGTAGGGCTTCGAGGGAGAGTTCCGTCAGCACGACGGCGTGATGACGGTGTTGATGAAGCTACCGACACAGGGCTTCGCCTAAGCACCGCTACGATATAACCGAGGTGGATTATGGTGGAGGGGGGCACTGCACACGGCTAAAGATCAATGATCAACTTGTGTGTCTTGGGGTGCCCCACCGCCCCCGTATATAAAGGAGCTAGGGGCCGGGGGAGGCGGCCGGCCAAGGAGGAGGGCGCACCAAGGGGGGAGTCCTACTCCCAACGGGAGTAGGACTCCTCCTTTCCTAGTAGGAGTAGGAGAAGGGGGAAGGGAAGGAGAGAGAAGGAAGGAAAGGGGGCGCCCCCCTCCTTGTCCAATTCGGACTAGAGGAGGAGGGGGACGCGGCCTGCCCTGGCCGGCCCTCCTCTTCTCCAAAAAGGCCCAATAGGCCCATTACACTCCCCGGGGGGTTCCGATAACCCCCTCGTACTCCGGTATATGCCCGAACTTGCCCGGAACACTTCCGAAGTCCAAACATAGTCATCCAATATATCGATCTTTATGTCTCAACCAATTCGAGACTCCTCGTCATGTCCGCGATCATATCCGGGATTCCGAACTACCTTCGGTACATCAAAACAAATAAACTCATAATACCGATCGTCATCGAACGTTAAGCGTGCGGACCCTACGGGTTCGAGAACTATATAGACATGACCGAGACATGTCTCCGGTCAATAACCAATAGCGGAACCTGGATGCTCATATTGGCTCCTACATATTCTACGAAGATCTTTATCGGTCAAACCGCATAACAACATACGTTGTTCCCTTTGTTATTGGTATGTTACTTGCCCGAGATTCGACCGTTGGTATCTCAATACCTAGCTCAATCTCGTTACCGGCAAGTCTCTTTACTCGTTTTGTAATGCATCATCCCGCAACTAACTTATAGTCACATTGCTTGCAAGGCTTATAGTCATGTGCATTACTGAGAGGGCCCAGAGATACCTCTCCGACAATCGGAGTGAAAAATCCTAATCTCGATCTATGCCAACTCAACAAGTACCATCAGAAACACCTGTAGAGCACCTTTATAATCACCTAGTTACGTTGTCGGAGTAAATGACCATGGGTAGCCTAACTGGCTCCCCCTGGCTGTTCAAAAATATCGGGCCGACTGAGCCCTCAAATATCCAAGACGCAGGGCCGCCTTCTCTTGGCCGAATGTCCCACCGGCCGGCTGCTGGAAGGCGGCAAGGCACTAAGAGCTCTCTCGAAGAGGGCCGACTCCTAGCAGGCGGCCTGGCTCACACCCTCAAAGTTTACACCCACATAACAGCGATAAGACGGGGCATGGCTACAGCGAAGCATGCCACCCCTGATTCCCGGAGCAAGCATGGCCATAGTGCACCGTACGGGGCTGCCACTCCCCGTATGGCGCAGCACTATTTCCATGTTGACCATGACATCACCCACGACAGGCTATCAGTACGGCCCGCATGCGGCGGACCCCTCCTACCAGAGAGATACCAGAAGGCGGCCGAGCTTGACCAGTCGGCCTGAGGGGAGGCTGGCTCCCAGCAGACGACCCGCCCCCACCCTGGAAGTTTGTGCACCATTAAGCAGATAAGATGGGGTAATGCTACAGTGAAAGCCCGCCAGGCGGCGGCACTGTAGCCATGCTTACCCCGACAAAGCCATCGTCACCAAGAGCAAGGCTACAGTAACCAGCAGCCGACAAGACCCCCAGGCGGTGGGCCCAGCCTGTCAGCCAAGAGGGCGGCAGTCGGCGGGCCCCAGCGGCCGGCGGAGAAGCCGGCGGACTATAGACACTGATGGCCTGGACCCACATCCCGCCGGATTACCATTGTACCCCTGGGGGGTAGGCCTATATAAACCCCCCCAGGGTACCCATGCAAAGGGTTGATCTCTTAGAATTTTAGACACCACATAGAGAGAAGAGGAGAGCTAGCCTTGCCCTTCTTCTTCCTCTAGCTAAACAACTCAAGGAGCCTCTTGTAGCTACTTGTTTTGATCTAGTGATCATGCGGAGACCCCGCAGAGCAGGACTAGGGGTGTTATCTCCTAGGAGAGCCCCGAACCTGGGTAAGATTCGCCGGCATGCATGTCTTCGCCTTATCCCGTTCCCAGGCACCGGCGATGTCTTACTGGTTCCCACAATGATAAGCCACCCATTGGCATATGTCGCACCTACCACCCGACATTTGGTGCCCACCGTGGGGCCAGGTGCACCATCATCCGGAGACCTGCTCTGGGCGGGAACCCTCCTCCTCCCCAGCGAGCGTAGCCAGCGCGGCACGCCCGATGGCGCTTGCCTTGACGTGTTGCATGGCATTGACGACGCCTGTGCAGCGAGCTGCCTCGCCGATCTTCTCGGCGAAGTCTGCCTCTCCGACAAGCCTACGCCAGGCGGGGGCGCAGCCAGCTCTGAGAGCTGCCTCGTCAACTTCCTTGGCAAGCTTGACATCGCCAAGGAGCGCACCTCCGACCTGGAGTCGATTGGCTCCACCGACCCGATGCTTGTCGACTCTGACACGGCATTGCTTGACGCCTTCCCGACCAACGTGGTGGTCATTGACGACCCTCTTCCTCGAGCCGACAGCATCAGCAACACCGTCATTGAGGTGCTAGTCATCAGTCACGGTGCCGCCTCCGGAGGAAACGTCCATGACACCTTGCAGACGGCGCTGCATGACCTGTCCGCCCCCATCCCGGCCGACGCTGATGCTGATATGCTGGAGGCCCACCGCCTTGCCCTCATCGAGAACAACAAGAAGATAGCCTCCATGAGATGCCTCACCGAAGCTTACCAGCGCGAGGTTGATCGTGCTGCATCTGGCACGCTGCCTGCTGGCGGACCCAATCGGATTGGCGCTATCAAGAAGCGCGGCGCGGCCATCGCCAGCTGTTGGGGAACGTAATAATTTCAAAAAAATTCCTACGCACACGCAAGATCATGGTGATGCATAGCAACGAGAGGGGAGAGTGTTGTCCACGTACCCTCGTGAACCCGAAGCGAAGCGTTAGAACAACGCGGTTGATGTAGTCGTACGTCTTCACGGCCCGACCGATCAAGCACCGAAACTACGGCACCTCCGAGTTCTAGCACACGTTCAGCTCGATGACGATCCCTAGACTCCGATCCAGCAGGGTGTCGGGGAAGAGTTCCGTCAGCATGACGGCGTGGTGACGATCTTGATGTTCTACCATCGCAGGGCTTCGCCTAAGCACCGCTATAATATTATCGAGGAGGACTATGGTGGAGGGGGGCACCGCACACGGCTAAGAGATCCAAGGGATCAATTGTTGTGTCTAGAGGTGCCCCCTTGCCCCCGTATATAAAGGAGCAAGGGAGGAGGAGGCTGGCCCTAGGAGGGGCGCGCCATGGGGAGTCCTAGTCCCACCGGGAGTAGGACTCCCTCCTTCCTTGTTGGACTAGGAGAAGGGGGAAGGAAAGGGAGAGAAGGAGAAGGAAAGAGGGGAAGGAAAAGGAGGAAAGGGGGCGGCCCCTAGTCCAATTCGGTTTGGGCTAGGGGGGCCATGCGCCCTGCCTCCTCTCTTCCACCACTTGGCCCATGAAGCCCATTGCTTCTTCCTCGTATTCCCGTAACTCCCCGGTACCCCCGAAAATACCCGAATCACTCGGAACCTTTCCGAAGTCCGAATATAGTCGTCCAATATATCGATCTTTACGTCTCGACCATTTCGAGAGTCCTCGTCATGTCCCCGATCTCATCCGAGACTCCGAACTCCTTCGGTACATCAAAACTCATAATATAACTGTCATCGAAACCTTAAGTGTGCGGACCCTACGGGTTCGAGAACTATGTAGACATGACCGAGACACGTTTCCGGTCAATAACCAATAGCGGAACCTGGATGCTCATATTGGCTCCCACATATTCTATGAAGATCTTTATCGGTCAAACCGCATAACAACATACGTTGTTCCCTTTGTCATCGGTATGTTACTTGCTCGAGATTCGATCGTCGGTATCTCAATACCTAGTTCAATCTCGTTACCGGCAAGTCTCTTTACTCGTTATGTAATGCATCATTCCGCAACTAACTCATTAGAAACATTGCTTGCAAGGCTTATAGTGATGTGCATTACCGAGAGGACCCAGAGATACCTCTCCGACAATCGGAGTGACAAATCCTAATCTCGAAATACGCCAACTCAACATGTACCTTCGGAGACACCTGTAGAGCTCCTTTATAATCACCCAGTTACGTTGTGACATTTGGTAGTACACAAAGTGTTCCTCTGATAAACAGGAGTTGCATAATCTCATAGTTGTAGGAACATGTATAAGTCATGAAGAAAGCAATAGCAACATACTAAACGATCAAGTGCTAAGCTAACGGAATGGGTCAAGTCAATCACATCATTCTCATAATGATGTGATCCCATTAATCAAATGATAACTCATGTCTATGGCTAGGAAACCTAACCATCTTTGATTCAACGAGCTAGTCAAGTAGAGGCATACTAGTGACACTATGTTTGTCTATGTATTCACACATGTATTATGTTTCCGGTTAATACAATTCTAGCATGAATAATAAACATTTATCATGATATAAGGAAATAAATAATAACTTTATTATTGCCTCTAGGGCATATTTCCTTCACCAACATGTTGGGTGCTGACCGCCCAGTCTATGCCACACCACTCGAGAACCTGCGTGCCGCCCAGGCGGCCGTAGACGAGCTGGAGGGCGATGAGCTTCACTGCATGACCAGACGCGTCCAGCAGCTGATCGACGCGGCCACAGAGCGGCACGAAGCCAGCGGCCGCGCTGAAAGTCCTCCCCCACTCCGAGAGCACGACGCGACATCCCGGACGCCGATTGCAGGCGGCGCCTGCGAGCGAGAAAGACAAGGAGCCGACTGCTAGCCGCAGTCGGACTCGCCTCACTATCGAGCGTGATGCAGAAGGCCGCCCCAGAGCCGTGGAGCGACGAGGCAAACCACCTCCTCCTCCGCCTCGCGGGAAGAGATATCCCACCCCGTTGTCTGTCACACACCCGACGCTCAGCGGCTGACTGGGCCGCCGTGAAGGAATCAGCGAGAATGATGCCCGCCATCGGATCGACCGCCTGGCACGACCCCGAGCGCTGGAAGAAGAAGACGATGTCGGCCCGCCTTGTTTCAGCCCCCGCATCCGCGACGAGCCCTTCCCCAAAGGGTTCTCGCTCCCAAGACACATGCCAAAATACAACGGCTCGGTGAAGCCGGAATACTGGTTGATAGACTACTCCACTGCAGTCAGCATAGCAAACAGCAACATGCGTGTTGCCATGAAGTACGTCCCTCTCATGCTTCAAGGCATGACACACACCTGGCTGAACAGCCTCAAGCCCTACAGCATCAATAGCTGGCTATATTTCATGGAAGTCTTCATTCGCAACTTCACCAGCACGTACAAGCGAGCACGTCAGCTCTCCCTTTGTGTCCAAGGCCCGACCAAGTCCAGTCGCGACTACCTGACGCGCTGGGCCAAGCTCCGCAACTCCTGCGAAGGGGTGCACGAGGTGCGAGCAATAGAGTACTTCACCGCCGGGTGCCGAGAGGGCACCCTCCTCAAGCACCGACTCCTCTGCGACGAGCCGGCTACACTCGACGAACTGCTGATCATAGTAGACAAGTATGCCACTGCCGACTCCTCGATGAAGACCGAGCTCCCAGTGGACGCCTCTGGAAAGGTGCTTCCTCCGGCTCCAAAGACGCCGGCTGGCGACTCCAATCGACGCCCACATCAGAACGAAAACAAGCGCAAGGCTCCCATGCCGCCTTCCACCAGTCAGCAGGTGGCCACGGTCGAAGACGAGCAGCCCGAAGGGTAGCCTATGCCCAAGCGTCTGAAAGGCGGCAGCCCGGCTTGGCAGCCGGCTTTCTCCTACGAGAAAACCCTTGATGCCCCTTGCAAGTTCCACAGCGGCACAAAGCCGTCCAACCACACAACACAGAAATGTCATTGGCTCACATGGATCTCCAAGGGCGAAGGACTATTGCCCCCTCCGCCTGCTGGCCAGCCGCCTCCGGCTCCACAGCAGCCGACCGCTCGCCTAGCAGTCGGAGCCATTCAAGACGAGTTCCCTGACGAGCATGCAGCCTATATCGTCTTCACAAGCCAAGCTGAGGACAGGCGCAGCCGGCGCCGACAGCACCAAGAAGTCAATGCAGTTGCCTCCAAAGATCCAGAGTTTATGCATTGGTCTGAAAAGCCTATCAGCTGGAGCCGGGCTGATCACCCAGAGGTGATGCCGTCTCCGGGCTCTTATGCATTGGTGCTGGATGCCACCTTCGCAATAGAAAGGCGAGCTGCTCGTTTCTCCCGAGTTCTGATTGATGGTGGGAGCAGCATCAACATCCTGTACCGTGACACCATGGAGAAGCTGAACATCAAGACGAAGCAACTTTTGCCCAGTCGGACCGTATTCCATGGCATTGTATCCAGCCTGTCATGCTCACCAATCGGCAAGATCAAGATAGATGTCCTCTTCAGAGACAAGGATCCCTTCCGCCGTGAAGCAGTCTGGTTTGAAGTGGTGGATCTAGAGAGCCCTTACCACGCTTTACTTGGCCGACCTACCCTGGCCAAGTTCATGGATGTGCCCCACTATGCTTACCTCAAGATGAAGATGCGGAGCTCCAAGGGCATCATCACCATAGTCAGAGACTACTAGAAATCCTCTGCTTGTGCTGGAGCCAGCAGCCGGCTGGCCGAGTCCCTCGTGATTGCTGCTGAGAAGAAGATCCTTGACCGGGTTGTGGCCATGGCTGGCAAGTAGCTAGACCTATCGCCTGACCCCAAGGAGTAGGAAGCTCAGGGCTCCTTCCAGCCGGCCATGGAAACAAAGAAGATACCTCTGGACCCAGAGCACCCGGAGAGGTTTGCTGTGCTAGGAGCAAACCTGGACAGCAAATAGGAAAGCGAGCTCGTCGATTTCCTCCGTGAGAATCGGGATATCTTTGATGGTCCCCCAAGGACATGCCGGGTGTTCCGACAGATTTCGCCGAGCACAAGCTACATGTCCGAGAAGATGCAAAACCAGGCAAGCAGCCCCTCCGCCGACTGTCGGAGGAGAAGAGAAGAATTGTTGGTGAAGAGATAGCTCGGCTTCTGGCAGCCGGCTTCATTATGGAGGTGTTCTTTCCAAAATGGCTTGCCAACCCAATTCTTGTATTGAAGAAGAACAAGAAATGGCGCATGTGTATAGATTATACCAGCCTCAACAAAGCTTGCCCCAAAGATCCGTTTGCCTTGCCCCGGATTGACGAAGTGATAGACTCCACAGCCGGATGCGAGCTGTTGAGTTTCTTGGATGCCTACTCAGGTTACCATCAGATCAAGTTGGATCCAGCCGACCGCCTGAAGACCGCCTTCATCACACCATTTGGAGCTTTCTGTTACCTGACTATGACATTCGGCTTGAGAAATGCCAGTGCCACTTTTAGTGTTGCATGCAGAAATGCCTCCTCAAGCAACTCGGCAGAAATGCCCACGTCTACGTAGACGATATTATGGTGAAGACGGAGAAGCGCGGCACCCTGCTGGAAGATCTCAAAGAAACATTTGACAACTTGCACTGATTTTAGATCAAGCTCAACCCTGAGAAGTGTGTGTTCGAAGTACCAGCCGGCCAGCTCCTAGGCTTCCTGGTCTCTGAACGCGGCATCGAGTGCAACCCAGTGAAGATCAAGGCCATAGAAAGGATGGAGATTCCCACCCGGCTTCGAGATGTCCAAAAGTTCACCAGGTGCCTGGCTTCCCTTAACCGCTTCATCAGTCGGCTAGGGGAGAAGGCTCTCCCCCTGTATCAGCTCATGAGGTAATCCACTCACTTCGAGTGGAACGACCAGGCGGATGAAGCTTTTCACAAATTGAAGAAGATGTCGACCACGCCGCCTGTCATGGCGGCACCGACTGAGAAAGACCCCATGCTCCTTTACATTGCTGCAACTAGCCGGGTGGTCAGCACTGTCATCGTGGTTCAACGCCCAGAAGAAGGTAGAGCTCAGCTGGTCCAGAGGCCGGTGTATTACTTGAGCAAAGTACTGTCAACCTCAAAGCAGAATTACCCCCACTACCAGAAGATGTGCTATGGCGTGTACTTTGCTGCCAAGAAGCTCAAGCCCTACTTTCAAGAGCACCCCATCACGGTCGTTTGCACTGCCCCGCTTGCCGAGATCATAGGCGGTCGGGATGCATCTGGCCGGGTGGCCAAGTGGGCCATTGTGCTGGCTCCTTACACCATCTTCTACCAGCCTCGCACCGCCATCAAGTCCCAAGTGCTGGGCGACACCCTTGTCGACTGGGCCGAAACCCATACACCGCCGACACCGACTCCACTCATTGGCGGATGCACTTTGACGGATCCAAGATGCGCACCGGCTTGGGAGCCGGCATCGTCCTCACCTCTCCCAAGGGTGACAAGCTTAGATACACGTTGCAAATTCATTTTGCCGCCTTCAACAACGTGGCCGAGTACGAGGCGCTCATACATGGGCTCCGGGTGGCCAAAGAACTCGGCATCCGCGGGATCCTGTGCTATGGCGACTCGAACTTGGTGATCCAACAATCATCTGGCGATTGGGACGCCAAGAATGCAAACATGGCGAGCTACCGCTTCCTCATTCAGCAACTCAGTGGATACTTTGAAGGGTGCGAGTTTCTCCACGTGCCACGGGCCGACAACGAGCAAGCAGATGCCTTGGCACGAATCGGCTCCACCCGGCAAGCTATACCAACCGGCGTCTCCCTCCAACGCCTCCTCAAGCTGTAGGACCTTGAGAAGAGGTGTCTAGAGGGGGGGTGATTAGACACTAAGTATCAAAGTTGCAGTTTTTAACTTCTTTAAGTTTAAGTGGAGTTTAGGCACAAGTTTAACATTCACAATACATAACAAGCAAGCATGCAAAGAGTATATGAGCAGCGGAAAGTAAAGCATGCAACTTGCAAGAATGTAAAGGGAAGGGTTTTGGAGGATTCAAACGCAATTGGAGACACGGATGTTTTTGTCGTGGTTCCGATACATGGTGCTATCGTACATCCACGTTGATGGAGACTTCAACCCACAAAGGGTAACGGTTGCACGAGTCCACGGAGGGCTCCACCCATGAAGGGTTCACGAAGAAGCAACCTTGTCTATCCCACCAAGGTCGTCGCCCACGAAGGACTTGCCTCACTAGCAGTAGATCTTCATGAAGTAGGCGATCTCCTTGCCCTTACAAACTCCTTGGTTCAACTCCACAATCTTGTCGGAGGCTCCCAAGTGACACCTAGACAATCTAGGAGACACCACTCTCCAAGAAGTAGCAAATGGTGTGTTGATGATGAACTCCTTGCTCTTGTGCTTCAAATGATAGTCTCCCCAACACTCAACTCTCTCTCATAGGATTTGGATCTGGTGGAAAGAAGATTTGAGTGGAAAGCAACTTGGTGAAGGCTAGAGATCAAGATTCATGTGGTAGGAATGGAATATCTTGGCCTCAACACATGAGTAGGTAGTTCTCTCTCAGAACTAGTAAGTTGGAAGTGTAGGTTTGTTCTGATGGCTCTCTCCATGAATGAAGAGGAGGTGGAGGGGTATATATAGCCTCCACACAAAATCTAACCGACACACAATTTACCAAACTCGGTGGGACCGAATCAACAAACTTGGTCGGACCGATTTAGTAAACCTAGTTACCGTTAGGATTTTCGGTGGGACCGACATGCAACTCGGTAGGACCGATATGGTTAGGGTTAGGGCATAACGTAATCTCGCTGAGACCGATTACACAAACTCAGTGAGACCAATTTTGGTAATAAGCTAACCAGAGAGTTGGTCAGGCAAACTCGGAGGGACCAATTACTCAAACTCGGTGGGACCAATTTTGGTAATAAGTTAACCAGAGAGTTTGCATTGTAATCTCGGTAGTTCCGATTGCTCAAACTCGGTGAGACCAATTTTGGTAATGGACATACACAGAGAGATTACAATCCCATCTCGGTAAGACCTAGATCCCTATCAATGAGACCGATTTGTCTAGGGTTTGTGGCAGTGGCTAAGACATTTGAACTCGGTGGCGCCGGATAGAAAGAATCGGTGGGGCCGAGTTTGACTTTAGGTTTAGGTCATATGTGTGGAAGTGGAAAGTAGTTGAGGGTTTTGGAGCATATCACTAAGCACTGTGGAAGAAGAAACTCATTAAGCAACACCTCATCCCTTCTTGATAGTATTGGCTTTTCCTATAGACTCGATGTGATCTTGGATCACTAAAATATAAAATGAAGAGTCTTGAGCTTGAAGCTTGAGCCAATCCTTTGTCCTTAGCATCTAGAAGGAGTTCCCACATCTTTTAGTCCATGCCACTCCATTGTTGAACTTATCTGAAACATACTAGATAAAAGTGTTAGTCCAACAAGAGATATGTTGACATTAATTACCAAAACCACCTAGGGAGCACTTGTGCTTTCACAAGCCGTCTGTCAAGCCGTCTCCAGAATCAGACTCCATCTTCATGCCGCCTGACCCTGATGCAGTCGGATCTGATTTGGGGAACCCAGCAGACGGCTCGGGGACTTCGGCAGGCGGCTCGGGGACTGCTATAGTCGCACACGGCTTGGGGACTTCAGAACCCGGCCTGGGGACTGCAGCAGTCGGACCGGGGACTACGACGACACAACAAGCGGTGGCCGACTCCAAATCTTCACCACCCAACCCACCCACCCTGGTCACAGTAGCCGTGTTGGCAATAGAAGAAGTCGCAGCTCCATCATTGGCCTAGCCCATCCTCAACTTTCTGGTGAATAGAGAGCTGCTGAATGACGAGATCTCGGCAAGACAGGTCCAACACCGAGCCGGAGCATACACAATAGTGAATAGAGAACTCGTTAGGCGCGGTGTCACTGGAGTCTTCCAGCGCTGTGTCGAGCCAGAGAAGGGCATTGCAATCCTCAAGGACATCCACCAAGGCGAGTGCGGCCACCACGCGGCCTCAAGATCACTCGTCGCCAAAGCTTTCCGCCATGGGTTCTTCTGGCCGACTGCTTTGGAAGACGCCAAAGAGTTAGTCAAACACTGTAAAGGGTGCCAACTTTTCAGCTCCAAGCAACACCTGCCAGCTTCTGCACTCAAGACCATCCCCCTCACCTGGCCTTTTGCCGTCTGGGGGCTGGATATGGTGGTCCCATTCAAGACGGCATGAGGCGGCATGAGACACCTACTTGTCGCCGTAAACAAGTTCACCAAGTGGATTGAAGCAAAGCCAATCAAAAAGTTGAATGGGCTGACTGCCGTGACATTCATCGTAGACATCACCACTCGGTATGGCATACCACACAGCATCATCACCGACAACGGCACAAATTTTGCCAAAGTAGCATTGGCACGTTTCTGCGCGACACATGGCATCCGACTGGACTTAGCATCTGTTGCCCATCCCCAGTCAAACGGCCAAGTCGAGCGAGCAAACGGCCTCATCCTGTCCGGCATCAAGCCCTGGTCGAGCCGTTGGAGCGCTCGGTCGGCTGCTAGCTCAAGGAGCTGCTGGCCGTCCTCTGGAGCTTGCGTACCACCCCGAACAAGTCAACCGGCTTCACTCCTTTCTTCCTTGTATATGGTGCCGAGGCTGTCATCCCAACTGACATCGAGTTCGACTCACCTCGAGTCACCATGTACACGGAAGCGGAGGCAAATGAAGCACGAGAAGACGGCATTGACCTGCTGGAAGAGGGCCGGCTGTTAGCACTCAGCCGGTCCGCCATCTACCAGCAGGGTTTGCGCTGTTACCACAACCGGAAGGTCAAGCCAAGATCCTTCCAAGAGGGCGATCTTGTGCTCCGGCTGATCCAGCGAACAGGCGGCCAGCACAAGCTCTCGGCCCCTTGGGAAGGCCCATTCGTCATCAGCAAGGCCTTGGGCAACAACTCCTACTACCTGATCGATGCACAGAAGCCCAAGGCATGCAAGAGAGATGATTCTGGCAAGGAGTCGGAGCGACCATGGAACGCCAATCTCCTTCGAAGATTTTACAGTTAAATGCAGTATGTACCACACTATCTTTTGTATTAAGTACAAGACATCGGGGCCCCCAAGGAGCACTTGGGGACTACCCTCTTTTATCTATATGATGAGTATCATGCCTATAAATGTGTCACTAAAATTATTCTTCTGTCCGGCACCGGGTTTGACTAGTCGGCCCGGGGACTTGTCGCCTTGAATTATGTTAAGTACCACCTGCAGTCAGACAAGTAGTGTGCCGGCACCTAAGCCCTCTCTTGCCAAAAGTCGCAGCTTCATGAGAATGCTCGACATTTGGCAAGAGTTAAAAGCGAGAAAATATGCCCACACAAAAATGGCTAAGGACCCATGGGCTTACATAACACAAGCCGGCTCCCCACCCCGCCAACTAAGCTGTTAAGCAGCCGGCTGGCCGGCTTCCCACTCACCTTGCTACAATCTAAGAAAGCTAAGTACTTTCCTCTCCCACGGCAAATACTTTCCCAGCCACAATTGCAGAGCAATTGTAATTTGGGAAGGCGGCGACTCAAGGAGGCTGACAAAGGAAACAGCCGAAAAAGATGAAAAGCAAACATAGTCGAAAGTCACACACATGCAAGATTATATTTACATAAAAGGCCTTCGAGGGCCGGCATTCAACTTAGTCTGAATACACCCCAAGTGGGTGGAACTGCGCAAATTTAACAAATATTGTTCAAAGACTAACAAACAGGAAGGCAAAGATAAAGATGGCGGCTCAGGCCAAGGGTGCAACGGGCGAGCTGGGCACGTCGTAGGCGCGGTGGCGCTGGCTGGAGGAGTGGTCAGCTGGCGAGTCTCAGCTTGGTCATCACCAGTGGTAGGCGGCATGTTCGCACGCTCCTCGTTGCTGGAGGCATGGTCAGGCTGAGGCTGGCCGGCTGCTCCACCATCCAGCGCAGCGTCTTCACCGTCCTCTTCCACCTCCTCTTCACCCTCATCATTGGAGTCGATCTCCTCCATCGAGTCTTCACCATCCGCCGGGTTCATCCCAAACCACTCCTCCGGCAGAGCGACGCCATCGTCGTTCAGCTCAGGGACGAAGACGCTGGTGTCGGTATACTCGGCGATCGCCGAGGTGCGCTGGATGATAGCTGGCCGCACCGCCTCCAGCTCCTCATTGGCCTCCTGCCAAAACGTGACCAACTGGGTCAAGTCCAGCCCGGGATACCATGCTCGGACAAACTCCAATGCCCGCCTGGCGCCTGCCCGGGCTGTAGAGGCCTTCCAAGCCTCGAAGCGTCCAGCCGCCACCTCCAGCCAGTCGGCAGTCCGGCTGGGGGTGCGGGGAATCACTTCGCCAGGCTAGAGGGTGGAAAGCACCTGGGCTCCAATGCGCTAAAGGCGGCGGAGCATGCGGTGAGCCGGCTGGAGACGGGCCTGGATGGCCAAGAGCTGCTCCTCGAGCGTCCGGCGAGCATCCGGCGCAATCTCAGCACCAGCCTGCCTCTGCACATTGTGGTGGGCCTCGATGACTTGGCTGGCGGCAACATAGTAGCCGGGGAAGTACTCTGCATGAAGAAGAAAAGAAAAACACAAAGTCAGAAGTCGAACCAAGCAGTAGGCGGCAAACAAAGGGACGAAGAGGAAGCCGGCTTACCGTCGACCATGTCTTCAATATGGCCATAGCCATCATTCAGCGCCTGCCTCGACTCAGCCCAGTTCACTACCTCGGTCTCGTACTCGGCTTGGAGGGCGGCCTTGCCGTCCTTCACCGCCTTTAGGGCCACCTTATGGCTCTCCTCCTGGTCGGCCAGCTTCTTGGCCAGGCGGTCACGCTCCTGAGCCGCAGCGTTGCACTCGGCCTCCTTGGCATGCAGCGCGGTTTGGGCTTCACCCAGTTGCTACTGCAGGTCAGCATTGGCCTCTACAAAGATGGCAAAGAAGAGTCAACAGTAAGAAAGAAGTCGCCAGAAAAGATCCGGCCCGACTGCTCAGCAGTCAGCCCTAATCTCGAGGACAACACCCAGTGGGTGCACTGACGCGCCCCCACGAGAGATAGAAGATAGAGCACTTACTCCAGCTCTCGGAAAAGTCGGCGATCTACTGAGTCAGCGACCAGGCATGGGAATTGAAGGCGGCCGCGTGGAGGTTATGATAGTCCCGCAAAAGGGACAGACGAACAAATAAGGACAAGTTAGCACCCGAAGTCTACTAAGAAGTTCCAAGCCGCCTGCTCAGCAGCCCACTCGGAACTCAGGGACTCACCTAGTGGGTGCGCTGACGCGCCCCCACGGAAGAATTCAAGAACAAGAAGCAAAAAGCAAGAAGCTTACCCGGATGGCTGACCGCGTCGCCAGGAACTCCTGTTTGTAGTTCTTGGTGCGACACCGGAGAGGCGAAGCTGGTCCGACGCGTCTTCTGCTCAAAGACGGCCGCCCCGCCACCCGGCCGTCCGCCACCGGCGTCCACCCGACGCCGCTGCCGTCTCAGCTCTGGGCGATGAGCTCGAACCGTGACCTTACGTAGGTTGGCTCGAGGCCGCTTTCCTGGCTGCTGGCATGCCGGAGATCGGACCACGAGGTCCGCCCTCACGGCCGGCTCGCCTCCAGCCGGTGGCACAGGCGGCGCGCTGGGTTGGCCGCCTTGGTCCGCTGCAGTTGGCGCTGGTGGAGCCACCTCCTTCTCTAGGGCGACAGAATCGCCCTGCCCCCTCTCCATCATCGGCTGGTCGCCACCGGCTCCCTCCGGCGGCACCACCAGGATCTCAGGCGCCATGGAGCGGAGGGGGATGACGAGCTGTGGAGCCTGGTTGCGCAAGGCTTACTCCCATTGCGCTGCGGCTGCAGCATCTGCCTGGGCCTTGGCCGCCGCGTCGGCCTGCGCCCTCGTCGTCTCCTCCACAACCTCCTGCGCTGCCTTGGCGGCAGCCGCCCTCTGCTGCTCCGCCTCCCGCTCCTCACATGCCTCTCGCGTGTTCCGCTCCGTCGCCGCCTGAAGCTCGGTGTGAGGGTCCACGGGGTGGGTACTGGTGGAGCCTCCTGCCGCTCCGACCACAGAGATGGTGACATACCGCTCAAGAGAGAGCGGAGCTCTGTTCCCAAGCAAGACAAAGAAAAACTAGAAGAACATCGGCAAGAAGGAAGAAAAGAATACGTGAGGGAGTCGACACTTACACAGAAACCATCCGCGGCTCCTTCACCACCTTGCGGAACCGGGTGGCCTTCGCGGCCACTTCGTCCTGTTGTTCACCGCAACCGAGCCCTTGGGCTTCTTCGGCCGGCTGCCGAACAGGATCGGCGTGGCCCGGCGCTTCTGCGCGCCGCCTCGGGCAGCCAGCGCGGCAGACGAGCTCGCACCCTACTAGTTGGACGCCGGTTGGCGGCATGGGGTGACTTCTCCCTCATCATTTCCTGGCCAGTCCTCGAGGCCGGCTCCGAGCCCTGAGTCACCTGCCTCGCTGTTGGTGTCAAAACCAGCGGATCTCGGGTAGGGGGTCCTGATCTGTGTGTCTAAGGTTAATGGTAACAGGAGGCAAGGGACACGATGTTTTACCCAGGTTTGGGCCCTCTCGATGGAGGTAAAACCCTACTTCCTTCTTGATTGATCTTGATGATATGAGTATTACAAGAGTTGATCTACAACGAGATTGTAGAGGCTAAACCCTAGAAGCTAGCCTATGATGATTATGATTGTGTCTCTAAGGACTAAACCCTCCGGTTTATATAGACACCGGAGGGGGCTAGGGTTTACATAGAGTCGGTTACAAAGAAGGAAATCTATTATCCGGATCACCAAGCTTGTCTTCCACGCAAAGGAGAGTCCCATCCGAACACGGGACGAAGTCTTGAGTCTTGTATCTTCACGGTCCAATAGTCCGGCCAGAGTATATAGTCTGGCTGGCCGGATACCCCCTAATCCAGGACTCCCTCAGTAGCCCCGGAACCAGGCTTCAATGACGATGAGTCCGGCGCGCAGTTTGTCTTCGGCATTGCAAGGCGGGTTCCATCTCCGAATACTCCAAAGTACCTGTCGCACAAACAGTGTCCGGCTTCCCATCAATGTTGTACTCCTCGGCTTCTGTGCTTCAATAATGGCCATCTCCACATGTCGGCGAATACGAGGGCAGGGGCATTTTGCGATTGCCACCCCAACCCATAAACAAACCGTCTATTTGAAGGGCGGGGATCCTCATATCAAACCTCACCTTCTTCCCTTGAGCAAGCATCAGCAGGCGCTCGGAAAAACCATTCCAACATGGCGGTCGCGCAGCTCTCCTTCTCGTTCCTTCGCTCCAAGCCAGCGTGGGAAGAGTGTTGATTCCTCAAAGCCATTTGATAGAATTCTGAGACCAAGGGTTTCTTCCACCGGCGTTCATGGTTCCCGTCCGAGCCGGACTAGCCACCTATAACGGCGGGGAGCAAGCGGAGAGATCTCCTAATCCATCTTCGGGGGAGCGAATATGCCTCATCCCGCATCTGTTAAGAGGCGTCGGGTTTCCAATCCACCCATTCCTTCACGGGCTCCTCGAGTTCTATGGCCTCCAGCTGCACAACTTCACCCCTGCCTCCGTGCTGCACATAGCGGGATACGTTGCCCTTTGTGAACTATTTCTGGGTAGCGAGGCTCACTTCGGGTTATGGAAGAAGTTGTTCTGCCTCGTCCCTCGCAACCAGGGGGAATCCATATGTCAAGTTGGCGGAGCCGAAGTATGGCGCGTCACCGAGACAGGATACCTGTCCGGTACTCCCAAGAAGGCACCTGAAAACTGGCCCTCGGAGTGGTTTTATGTTGATGACGTTCCCCTTCCGGGTCCAGTCCGGACGGGTCTCCCCGAGATCAGTAATGCTCCTTGAAAGGCACGCCGGTTGGCGCCCTCGGGGCCCCAAGAGGAGGATACCAGAGAAGTACACTTCGATGAGCGGGATAAAGATCTTGGCCAAATCAGGGCTGACAATAGTCGAGGTTATAGCAATATGCATAATGCGGGGAGTGCAGTCGCTTCAATATCGGGGGAAGCCCATGTGGCATTACAACGGGGAAGATGATGCCACCCACTGCAGTCGTAATGGTCCGGACTCCGCCACTGCTCTGGCGAGGATATTGTCCGATTTGTATAAAGGAGAAGAAGAAGAATTTCTTCATATTAAACCTCGGGATGGGTTTTCTATGTACAACCCCCCAAGCTGGGTAAGTCGTCACTCTTTCCCCCGCTCCATTCATTCTAGCGTCCTTCATCATGATTATTTACCTCGATATTTACGGCGAGGCGGGGAGGGCCGTAGAAGGATTCAACAGCCCCTCCCCGCAGCCAGAGGACCCCGGAAGGGCCTTCGATCCAGGACTTGAAGAAGATCCGGATATTACTGTGGAGCTCGTCAACGGGACATTTTATCAGGCCAGCTGCGATAGCGCCTCAGTGGCTATTGTCGTCGACTATCCCGGACTGCTACCTGCATCGCCTGTAAGCAAAGCCGAAACCTTGTCCTCTGAAGAGGACTCCTTTCTGATACCATGCCTTATGCCTAAAGTATCGTATTTTTGTAGAGACGACCATCGGAACGCGGCGCCGAGCCCCTGGGGGCTCGTCGGCAAAGGGCGTCCGGATCGGGCAGGCTTAAGAGGAAGGCGGTTAGGGCCGAAACACCATTACAGAGGTATGGTAAAAACCTGCTCTATGATTATTGTGTTTGAAATGTAACAGCGTCCTTTGTGTTCTGGCAGAAAGAGGAATTGCCGGACTATATCCGGAGATCCTGCCGATCACGCCTCCACCAGCCGGATTCTAGAACCGGCTTCGAGGGAGGAGGCCAATGTGGGGCCGATGCCGAATTGTCCTCCAATAGAGGATGCGGATATGCTCTCTGCCACGAATTCCGAAGTAGAGAGTGCCATGAATCATCGGTGTCGACGGGATGTACTTCGCAATAACATCTTTTCCGAAGAAGCATTTAATGCTTTCAATTTGGGAGACGCATACATCCGAGCTGCTCAAGGCGGGCTCGCCCGAGCGACGGACCAGTATGCGAAAAATATACGGGTATGAAAATTTGATAAGCATATATAGCAGTAGCCCCTGAGACTTGAAACGGTTGGAACAACTGTTTGAAGGATCATTTTATGTACAGGTCCTTGTAGATAAGAATACCCAATTGCCTCAAGAGCTGGAGGAGTGCAATACCCAGCTGAGGGCCGCGGTTGCCAAACTAGAGGAATCCCGGAAGGCCTCATCTGGTAACATTTGTCTCAATAGAGAAATTTTATGGAAATGTACCAGTTAGTAATTGGCTTGTTTGATAAGTCTAACAGAAAATTCTGCAGACAATCCCGGGGAGAATCCGGAGATCATAAGAGATAGCGAGGCACATCTCCAAACGCAGCTAAAAGTTGGCGAGCGTGTTCTTACGCAAGTTAGGCGGGAGAAGAACGATCTTCAAGATGCCAATTTTGGCTAGGCGTCGAATTAGGAGATGTTCGCGCTCAGCTGTCGGACTCCGTGAAGGAGAACAGAAGGCTTCGTAGCGGCATTTATGGTAAGTGTCTAGACGAACTGTAGTATAGCTCGGCGAGGAAGCATATTGAAAAAGTTTATATCTGTAGGTATGTTGACGGGTCGCCCTGAAGAGGAGATGCCCGCGGCCGCAGGTGATTTACTGCAAGACCTCTCACAGCTTCACGATCGAGCTCGGCAGGTGATGCAGGGTATTGCCCAGGCCTTGTGGCCATCCTCCTCCCTGCCAAAAGGCATGGGGGAGCTCATGGATATGCTCCAAGGAGCACGGCGGCGCTTCCGATTGTGGAAGATGTCAGCCTGCCGACAAGGTGCAAGAGAAGCCTGGGCCATGGTGAAGACGCGCTACACCAAGCTTGACCCAAACCATATGGCCGAAGACGGACCAGCGGGGCCAGATGGGCAAGAAATTCCCGTGAGTCTGGTGTATGACCAGGTGGCGTTAGCCGCAAAGTATTCCCAACAGGATTGTAAGCTAGATGGCCTGTTGGACGGTATGGAGGAAAAATATAGTCAGTCCAAGTGACTATGTAATTCAATGGACATATGTAGTCCCTAACCGGATTTAAAAATCATTTGTCATGGCGGACCTTTTCGCTTCAGCCCCCGGATCCGACAGTCCGGGGTGTATCCGAATACCCGCTCAGTTATGCAGAACCGGGGTATGCGTGGAAACCAGGCATAGGGGTCATAAGTGCTTGAACAGACAAGTACCCAACTAGTTATGTTATATTACATGGATAGTAAGAAACATCTTCCAGGGAGAATAGTTCCGTTAGGGGTTCCTTTCCCTGGGTATGCATGCATCGATGTACATGTCCGGACTGCGAACAGAGACACAGGATACAAAACTTATAGGAATTCACGTTGTAATAAATGAAAGAAACATCTTTTGTTCACCGACCGAATATTCCCTTAAGAACGCTAGCTTTCGGCTTCACCCAGTCTGAGGTACACATCCAAATTGAACCGCAAGAATAATCGCAGAGGTGCTCCCCTTATGCCCTAGCCGAATTAATGGGAATGTAGGGCATAAACACAAGAGCCAGGAAACCCAGCATGGCCACATGTTAAGTCATATCGATGCATATAATGGTGAAGAAAATGTACATATGGAAAAAGAATGCATATGTGATAGGCAAGAAGCCATGAAAGTAATTATATTTAGCTTCCGTATAGGAAGCCTCCAGGTATGGTTTACATACATAGTGCGGTCGGAGTGATCCGAGCATCCGCACTGTATTTGAGTACTTTGTGTGAAGAAGGAAAAAGGGCGAGAAAGGGAAAAAAAGGGGAGGAACATAATTAAAAGGGTGGGGTTAAGGAGACAAACACTGAGTTCGGCGCTAGGCATAGAATCTCCGGAGTCTGGCCGCGTTCCATGGGTTCAGCTCGAGTATGTTATCGGATGCATTACGCAGGCGGTACACTCCTCCGGTGAGAAATTTATCAATAATGAAGGGACCCTCCCACTTAGGTTTGAGCTTGTCCTTCTTCTTCTTTGGTAGGCGTAGAACAAGGTCGCCAATATTAAAAGTTTTGGCCCTCACTTCTCTGCTTTGGTACAGTCTAGCCTGCTGCTGATAGAATGCGGAACGGGCTTTTACGACGTCGCGCTCCTCCTCCAGGGCATCTAAGTTGTCTTGCCGATCTAACTCGGCTTCCTTCTCTTCGTACATGCGCACGCGAGGTGAGTCATGGATTATGTCGTAGGTTAGTACTGCTTCTGCGCCGTACACCATAAAAAATGATGTGTATCCGGTGGTGCGATTCGGCGTGGTCGGCAGCCCCCAGAGTATGGAGTCAAGCTCCTCGACCCAGTGCGTGTCCGATTCTGTCAAGGACCGCACTAGTCTGGGTTTGATGCCGCTCATGATGGGACCGTTTGCACGTTCGACCTGGCCGTTTGTTTGGGGATGGTAGACGGAGGCGTAATCGAGCTTAATGCCCATGTTGTCGCACCAAGTTTTCACTTCATCGACTGTGAAGTTTGAGCCATTGTCAGTGATGATGCTATGGGGGACGCCGTAACGGTGTACAACCCCAGATATGAAGTCTATCACTGGTCCAGATTCGGCCGTTTTAACTGGTTTGGCCTCTATCCATTTGGTGAACTTGTCCACCATGACCAATAAGTATTTTTTTTCTTATGGTTTCCCCCTTTAAGAGGTCCGACCATATCCAGCCCCCAGACCGCGAAGGGCCAAGTAATGGGGATTGTTTGGAGAGCGGTAGGGGGCATATGACTCTGATTGGCAAAGAACTGGCAACTGACGCAGTGTTGGACAATGTCCTATGCGTCTGCTTGGGCTGTCGGCCAAGCCTATACAGAAGGCCTTGCTGACAAGTTCCCGAGCCACAGCGTGGTGCCCGCCGAGTCCGGCATGGATTTCAGCCAAGAGCTGCCGCCCTTCCTCTTCGGAGATGCGTCTTTGGAGCACTCCGGTCGCACTTTTCTTATAGAGTTCTCCCTCATGGACTTTGTAGGCCTTGCAACGCCGCACAATACAACGTGCTTTTGGTCCTCGGGGAGCTCCTGCCAATTTAGGTAGGCCAGGAAAGGCTCGGTCCACGAGGCGATTACAGCCATGATTTCATGGGCCGAAGGTGTTATTTCAGTGGCGGGGCCTCCGATTACGTCAAATGGTTCGGAATCTGGGGTTGCGTCCGGATCCGATCTAGTGTTGCCGGACTCCCCTTCCCATACCACGGATGGCTTGAACAACCTTTCCAGGAATATGTTAGGTGGGACAGGGTCGCGCTTAGCGCTGATGCGGGCGAGGATATCCGCCGCTTGATTGTTTTCTCGAGCCACATGGTGGAATTCGAGCCCCTCGAACCGGGCTGACATTTTGAGGACGGCATTACGGTAGGCTGCCATTTTCGGATCCTTGGCATCGAAGTCTCCGTTTATTTATGAGATTGCAAGGTTTGAATCCGCGCGCACTTCCAGGCATTGAATGCCCATAGAGACTGCCATCCGAAGACCATGCAACAGAGCCTCGTATTCGGCTGCGTTGTTGGAGTCTGTGTATAATATTTGGAGTACGTATTGGACCGTGTCTCCGGTGGGGGAAGTCAGGACTTCACCTGCCCCCAATCCGGCCAACATTTTAGAGCCATCGAAGTGCATGATCCAATTAGAGTACACGCCGTACTCTTTAGGGAGTTAGGCTTCTGTCCATTCGGCGACGAAGTCAGCCAATACTTGCGACTTAATGGCCCGCCGTGGTTTGTATGTTATGTCAAACGGGAGGAGCTCGATGGCCCATTTAGCAATCCATCCCGTAGCATCGCGGTTGTTTATTATGTCGTTGAGTGGTACTTCGGAGGCCACCGTAATCGAACACTCTTGGAAGTAGTGTCGTAGCTTCCGGGATGCCATGAAGACCGCGTATGCTATCTTTTGATAGTGCGGGTATCGGGATTTGCATGGGGTGAGGACCGTGGACACGTAATATTCTGGCTTTTGGAGCGGGAATTTGTATTCGTCTGCTTCTCGTTCGACGGCGAGCACTGCGCTTACAACTTGAAGTGTTGCAGCTATGTACAACACCATAGGTTCGCCAATATTTGGCGCTGTCAGGACTGGATTACTGGCCAATAAGGTCTTTATTTCATCCAGTCCGGCCGCGGCTGCATCCGTCCACACGAAGTGTTCGGTGCGTCGAAGAAGGCGGTAAAGAGGTAGTGCCTTTTCTCCTAATTGGGAGATAAAGCGGCTTAAGGCAGCCACGCATCCGGCTAGTTTTACGGATATGCTCGAGGTCATTGGGATAGCCAAGCTGCGCGATGAGCTCAGATTTTGGCTGGGTTTGCTTTAGTTCCTCTATTGGAAACAATGATGCTGAGCAACTTCCCGGAGGGTACGCCGAAAACACACTTTTCCGGGTTTAGCTTGATGTCGTATGTTCAGAGGTTATCGAGTGTAAGCCTCAAGTCATCTATTAGGGTTTCGACATGTCTTGTTTTTATGACCACATCGTCCACATATGCCTCCACTGTTTTGCCGATTTGCTTTTCCAGGCATGTTTGAATCATGCGTTGATAGGTTGCGCCGGCATTTTTAAGCCCGAAAGGCATAGTGTTGAAGCAGAAAGGACCATATGGCGTTATGAAGGCCGTTGCAGCTTGGTCGGACTCTGCCATCTTTATTTGATGGTATCCGGAGTATGCGTCGAGGAAACACAGTGAGTCATGTCCTGCGGTGGCGTCGATGATTTGGTCGATGCGAGGGAGGGGAAAGGGATCCTTGGGGCAAGCCTTGTTGAGGTCTTTGAAATCGACGCATAGGCGCCAGGATTTGTCCTTCTTCGGTACCATTACGGTTGCCGGTAATCTGGATGCTTGATATCTCTGATGAATCCGGCCTCAAGTAGCTTGGCTGGATCTTCTCCCATGGCTTGCCGTTTAGGCTCTGAAAAGCGCCTAAGAGTCTGTTTGACTAGCTTGTATCCTTTCGGTATATTGAGGCTGTGTTCGGCCAGTCTGCGTGGGATGCCCGGCATGTCCGAAGGATGCCAGGCGAAAATGTGCCAATTCTCGCGTAGGAAGTCTCGTAGTGCGGCGTCCATTGTGGGGCTCAACTGTGTCCCGATGGAAGCTGTCTTCATGGGGTCCGTTGGATGGACCTGGAATTTGACTATCTCGTCTGCGGGTTTGAATGAGGTGGACTTGGGTCGTTTGTCGAGTATCACATCGTCCCTGTCCACTGTGGTGCGCAGCGTTGTTAATTCTTCGGCCGCTAGGGCTTCGGATAATGCTTCCAGGGCTAGTGCTGCGGTTTTATTTTCGGCGCGGAGTGCGACTTCCGGATCACTAGCTAGAGTGATGATTCCATTGGGCCCGAGCATTTTGAGCTTCATGTACCTGTCGGTGTACTAGAGTAGGGGTACCTTAGTACCCCGAACTTGGGCACGGACAGTTGCAGCGCCCCGCGGCAAGGCTTGCCGGGCGTCCGCCAAGATCCTCCGTCACTCCCATTTACTGCCATTCAAGAACAAAGTGTTAAACTTTTGAAGACAAGGCCCCGGCAAGAGGAGCTTGCCGGGAAGGACAGGGCCCCGGCAAGAGAAGCTTGCCGGGAAGAACAAGACCCCGGCAAGAGGAGCTTGCCGGGAAGGCCAATTGAGGCACTTCAGAGGACTTGCCGCGGGGCCCCGCAGCGCCCGGGCGGCAAGCTTGCTTGCTAACGACAAAGCAGAGACCGCGGCAAGGCACTTGCCATGGCGGAGCTACCACTCTGCGCTCCAGCTCACCCGGCGACGTGTCGCCACAGGATCACTCTGGTGCGTGGACGGGTGGTTTGTGCAGCCATGCGGTCTTGGTGTGGCGAAGGCGACAAGGAGGCCATCGTGGCGATCGGTGGCGCCCCTCACGGTCGTTTCCTTGCACTGTTGGAGCGACCGGACGGGCATTAAATGCCCTTGTCCCCTGCCGTCAGAGTTAGGTAGGGGACACTGTAGATAGTGGTTGTACCAACCCGTGTTTTTACCTTTTTACCCCTCTTTCTACGCTGCCACCTGTCGGTGACCCCCTTTCGACTATAAAAGGGAGGCCCGTGCGCATGTAGAGGGGGTTCGGCTGGTTGGGTTCATTCGACTCACTCAAGACCACAGCATACCCACGCTCTCGAGCAAGAACAAATACAAAACACAAAGCAGCAGTAGGAGTTTTATCTCTCCGGAGAGCTCCGAAGCTGGGTAAAATCCCCCGCGCGCGCTTGCCTCGATCTGCTCTGTGTGCGTTCCCCGCTCCCTTGCCGGACAAGAAGGGGCTCCCTGCCCCATAGGTGCTCGTCCCCCACGACATCTTTGGCACGCCAGGTAGGGGAGCGTCGAGGTCGTGCGCATCTGATCCGGCGTCTGAGTGCGCTACTTCAACATCTTCATCGAGATGCCACCGAAGAAGAAGACTTCGGAGGTGGCCGCTCCGTCTGCGACTGTCCTATCGCCACCGGAGCAAACGGGCGGTGGGGAGGACTGTAGGATCGAAAGTATGTCTAGAGGGGGGGTGATTAGACTACTTGACAATATAAAAATTCTGCCTTTTGACAAAGAACAGTTTTTGGCAGATTCACAATTATGATCAAGTCAAGCATCACCCTACACATGCAATTCTAGAGTATAGGCAGCGGAAAGTAAATTGCACATGTAGTAAAGAGAGGTGGAGAAGAGCAAACGCAATTTTGGAGACGCGGTGATTTTTCTCGTGGTTCCGATAGGTGGTGCTATCGTACTTCCACGTTGATGGAGACTTCAACCCACGGAGGGTAACGGCTGCGAGAGTCCACGGAGGGCTCCACCCACGAAGGGTCCACAAAGAAGCAACCTTGTCTATTCCATCATGGCCTACGCCCACGGAGGGCTAGCCTTACTCGGGGTAGATCTTCACGAAGTAGGCGATCTCCTTGCCCTTACAAACTTCTTGGTTCAACTCCACATCTCGACGGAGGCTCCCAAGCGACACCTAACCAATCTAGGAGGCACCACCTCCAAAAGGTAATAGATGTTGTAGATGATGATGAACTCCTTGCTCTTGTGCTTCAAATGATAATCTCCCCAACACTCAACTCTCCTCACTGATTTGGCTGTGGTGGAAGAAAGGATTGAGTGGAAAGCAACTTGGGAAGGCTAGAGATCAAGCTTCATATGGTGGGAGTGGAGCAACTTGATCTCAACACAAGGGTAGGTAGTTCTCTTCTCAGAAATGTAAGGTAGGAGTGGTAGTTCTTTCTGATGGCTCTCTCCACGAATGAAGAGGGGGTGGAGGGGTATAAATAGCCTCCACACAAAATCCAACCGTTACACACATTTGAGCAATCTCGGTGGGACGAAGTGGACAACTCGGTGAGACCGATAGTTCAAATAATGTGAACGTTGGGATTTTCGTGGGACCGAAAATACAATCTCGGTTAGTCCGATTAGTGCAATGACAAGAGCATGCCAATTTCGGTGGGACCGACTTCATCATCTCGGTGACACCGATTTGATGATGAAGGTTCTGAAGCTTGGCAACTCATGTTTCGGTGAGACCGAGTTCGAATCGGAAAATCCGAGTTTTCTAGGGTTTGGCTTATGGTGAGGTGGTTCATCTCGGTGTGACTGAGTTTGGAATATCGGTGGGACCGAGACTACTTATGAGTGTATATGGCGGTGAAAGTTGTCGATAGTTTAGGAGATGTATCACTAAGCACTTGAGCAACGGATCATCATCATAACCTCATCCCCTTTTAATAGTATTGGCTTTTCCTATGGACTCAATGTGATCTTGGATCACTAAACCAAAAATGGAGTCTTGAGCTTTTGCCAATGCTTGCCTTAGCATTTTGAGGGTCCACTTCTTCAGTCCTTGCCATACCCATATCATGAACTTTCGAAATGATTCTCAAGTAACTATTAGTTCAATGATATATATGTTGTTATTAATTACCAAAACCACCCGGGATTAGTTGCACTTTCAATCTCCCCTTTTGGTAATTGATGACAACATATAGATCAAAGCTTCGACAAAGGATATAATCAATGAATAATATATAAGCTTTGAGAAGTATGTGATAAGCAAGAGCTCCCCTAAATTTGTGCATTATTTAAGATTTGCGTTTGAATGCAAATGCACAATCGATTAGGATCATGGGTCACTCTTCCATGTCACATACATCTTGGTGGGCGCACAAAATGATAAGAATGAACAGCATGCACCCAATCACCAAGACATGAGTAAATGGTCATACGAGATAGGAATGGCATATGATAAGCATTAAGCACACATTAAAGCATAGTACGACCAAGCACTCATTAAGGTAGAATCAAACGAAGTATCAAACACTTTGAATGTCTCGAAAACCAAAAGTATCTCAAAGAAACCATAAAAGAACGAAAGAGCAAAAGCGACAAACACTCTCTCTCTCGAAGTCCTATGATCTATACAATTTCTCCCCTTTGGCAACAAGTTACCAAAAGTTGAAAAAGCATAGAGCTAAGCGTCACTTTGGACTCTGTTGGCGGCTCCGTGCAGGTTGATGTCGGAGTGGATATGATGACATCGGCGAAGACTTGGTGATGTCTGTCTTTGGAGGAGTGGTCTTTGGAGCTGGAGCTGGAGTAGGACAGCAACTCTGGAAGCTGTGGGAGGTCTTTGAAGCTGTAGTCTGGTGTCGATCCTTTGGAATAGCAGTGATCGGGTTCTTTGGGAACCGGAGCGATCTGTTGATGAGAATCTGGACTAAGTCATCCTGCAACTCACGCATAAGCTCTTCCTTCTCTGCTTTGCTTCCTCAATGTTTGCCTCGAGCTTGTTGACGGTCACTTGTACTTGATCGACTTCACGTCGAGGCGTGGATCTTGTCCTCAACAATCCTCTCTAAGCTCTCTCGAGGCTGTACAATGCTGGCGGGCATTGTTCAATCCTTTGAGTAGCTTCAAGAATTTGCTCTCCGAAACTCTTTGGTTTAGGCTGCTGCTGCTCGCCGCTTCCTTGTCGACTTTGGCTTTCTTAGCAGCTTCGATCTTGGCTTGACCTTCAACGGATGTCGGATCCTCCTCATCCATCACAACAACATTGTCTTCATGCTCTGGCTGCAGCGGTAAATGTTCTCTATCCAACAAGAATGTGCCCGTGCCAAACTTGGCATTGATAAGCATCTGAATCAAGGCAAATCCACATGACCTTTTACGTCATTCTGATCCTCTTAATGGTCTCTACCATCAAGTCCATCACCTTGAAAGGTGCTTTCTCATCAAGTATGTGCAGCATGTTGATAGAGTATCCTCGATCATGCGATCATCTCGATTTGGGCATCAAGGTATGCCTCAAAATGGTATTAGTGGTAGGTAAGCCTGCCCAGAGATAGTAGATCGAGCGAGCTTCCGATTCCCAAATCCTTTGTTGGAATCTCTTTGTACATGTTCTTCATGGATTCATGATTCTTCTTTGGAATCCCATATACATCAATATCATCTTCTCGTTGCCTTTGGAGCATTCAAATTTCTGCCCATTCTTCATGTAAGAAGAAAACCTTTGACCTTGTCATCCACACAATCTTTCCATCGGGGTAGAAGTGAGTTGTGGCATAAAATTGCATTATCATCTCATCGTTCCAACTGGTCAATTTCGACCTACAAAATCTGCAACACCACATGGTGAAACTTTCATGCACATGTGGAAAGAAATCTCTGTGCTCTTCATTTGTCAATGTACTTCCAAATCAACATATCGGTGTCTGCGACTATGGGCTTCTTGTCCATCAAGACGGTCTCATAGAAGTCCTGCTGCTCTCGGTGTGAAATCTGGGATCTACAAGCAGTTCTTCTCCTCACGGCATATGGGTCGATTGTCTCCATAGCACGAGACCTTTATCTTTCCTTGCCTTCATATCCTCGGCTTGAGGATGAGCATCATTATGTAGTGGCAGTTTTGGACGAAGTTTCAAAAAACTGGTCCTTCATCGTCGACTCATTGGTGGCACATCATCCTTGTTCTTCTCGGATCTTTGGAATGTTCTGTTGTCTTCTTGGGCTTGGCAGCGAGGCTTTCTAGAGCTGCCTTAGCTGGAGAAGATTTCTTGGGCTTTGATGTGGCTCCGGCCTTAATGGCATCACCCATGAGCTTAGGCTTCGAGGAGGGTGGGGTGCTTCCTCATCCTCATCTTCTCTCGCTGCATCATGCACTATCCTCTTTCTCTTGGAGGTTTTCTTCACTTTGCTTGCATTTGCCTCTCCCAAATTCAGCTTCTTAGCAAGCAGTTGATTGCTTGACTTTGCTGGTGCCCTTCTTAGATTGTTGACCTTGTTGCTCTTTGGCAACAACCTTCCTTTAGGCTTTGAGGTCACCTCTTCCTCAACAACAAAAACTGAATCCTCATCATCTGAATTCCTCTTCTTTCTAGCTCTGGTGGCTGCAGGAGGCAAGCCACTTGGTGTACTCCTCTCACCATCATCGATGAGCTACTAGGATCGGGACTAGTGCCCGCCTCGAATGTCTCGCAATGGGTGTCTCGACCTGTTACATTATCACCGGCATCCGACATGGTGACAACCTGTGAATAGATAAGGTGTAGGCAGAGAAGAAGAGTCATCACAAAATGCGAAGTTTTGCAAAAAAATGAGTTCAAATTCTAGTATTAGGTTTTCACGAAGACATTTGGTCGACCGAGTTTAAGATTCGTGAATCCAAGTGTTAAACAGAGCTTGGCACACCACTTTCGGTTGGACGAAGTGGGTTTCGATCTGCCAAAAACACTAGGGTTTCATAGAACTTTCATTTCGTCACACCGATTTTGCACAACTTCGGTTGGACGAAGGGTGCAAAGGCAATAGCCATAGGCCAAATCGGTCATACCGAAAATATAAAATCGGTCTCACCGAGATGTGTTCGTGAAACCTAACCCTAAAACTTTTACTCGAATCTAGTTCAAACGAACTAATCTGTGTACAGGAGGATTTCAATCGTGGCAAGATACTAGGCAATCCAAGCGTGCATTGAATCGGAGATGGGAGCACGAGTGGGATCAAAACTCACCCTAACTTGGTGGAGTTTTCTCTGGCGGCAACGGCTTGGAGGAGATGTCCGTTGACGATGGCGGAGACCTGCGGCGAGGCGCCTGCGCAGCGGACGGCGGACGATCCGGAGACCAAGCGGCGGCGGCAAAGGGTGTGGGGCGAAAGCGTTTGAAGGAGGAATCAGCGCGCCCTCGGAATATATACCCCTTCGCTGTCGGTGGGACCGAGTTGTAAAACTTCGGTGGCACCGAGATGGATAACTGCTAAGCGATTATGCACTTGATCACGCCGAAAATCACAACTCGGTTTCACCGAGATGAAAACCTAGATCGATCTAAATGCTTTTGGTTCGACCGAGTTTGAGTGAGTTGGTCGACCGAAATCAATTAGAAGGTTTTGGAAATTAGCCCTTGACGGATCGGTGGCTCAGAGTGCTCCTCACCGGAGGGTCCGAAAATGACTTGTTCAAAATTTGTGATGTAAGCATGAATAGAATTTGAGACAAGAAAGCATAGATAGCTAGGAGGTACTTAGGCATTCTTGTCCATCCATTTGGTCAGAAAAATCAAAACGACCAAAACAACAAATGGATGTCCTCGAATGGATAAAATCATGCATCCAACATGCTCACACAATAAGATAGCAAATGAAATATGTGTCAAACATGCACAACTAAAACTCTAGCAACTAACACACAATTTGTCGATGACTAGGTCATCTTTATATGAGTATATTGACTTAGGAGCCAAATGAGAACATTTGATCATAGGTCATACTCATCGTTTAAGCACAAGTGGGGTTACCACTTTTACATAAAGCATTGATGTGTTCACATCATTTGAAGATGCTTTAGCTCAATTTTTAGAGCAAAGCTCCCCTAGATGTGAGAACCCTTTAAAGGGTCAAACTAACCTTGGGTTGTCGTAGAAGACTTCATGTAGATGTTGAAGATGTGGATGCTCAATGTTGATGGAGATCATCAAGAGTTGGGAGCTATCCTTTGGATTCGGGCACTTTCAATACCTACATGGGTTAGTCCCACAAGGAACAAACAAGGATATCCATGGACATAGATTGAAGTTCACAATAGATGATGTCCATGAAAGCAATGATTACCTTGTCCCTTGACTTACCAACAAGAGGGTTTGTGACTCCATGAACTAGTGCACGATGTGGAAGTTGATTGCACAAGTTTTTGCCAAAATGAATGTGAGTGAAGTATGTTGGCGGAGTCACCCTCAAGAACTTTCTAGTTCTTCTTCTTGGGATCCACATCATCTTGATGGGAATCCTTGGGGTTGTAGTTGAGCTTGACGAAGTAGAACTTGACGTTTCCTTGGGAACCCACTTGACCATGGCTTGAGGTGCTTCAACAAATGCATCAATCTCCTCTTGAAGCTTGTCCTTGCCTTTTAGCTTGTGGTCTTGTGGTGGAAGGTCATCTTGAGCTTGTTCCACATTGGAAGAAGTAGGATCATACTTCTCCTTTTGAGGAACAAACTGTGGAGTAGGATATTGACCTTCTTCCCCTCAACACCTTGGCGTTGAACTTTCGCTCAAAACCAATTCCTTGATTCTTCGGTGCCTTCCTTGCTTGCGAACAATTTCCTCAAAGTTCTTGCTTCCGCAAGGCTCTTGTAGACACCTTTCTCTATGATCCCTTTCAATAAACTATTTTCTTGCTCAAGTGTAACTTGGCTTGAAACATTGTTAGTGGAATCAAGAGAACTACTAGAAGCAACAACATTGGATTTAGCATGGTTATTGTTACTACTAGAGAAAGAATTTTCTTATGCTTGTCATGCTTAGTCTTAATGGGTGGCAAGAAATTAGACAAGAGAAGTCGTTTGGCAAGATATGAAGAACTCTTCTTTGAAGATCGTCATTGATTGCTTTTAGAAACTCATGTTCTTGCTCTAGAGTGAGCTTCAAGCGTAGCTTCTCATGAGATCTTAGGAGCTCTCTATGATCTTCTTGAGTTGTTTCATGAGCTAACTTAAGAGTGTTTAGTTCTTTAGTTAGACGCTCAATCTCCTTCATAGCATTGTCATTCGACTCTTCTCGACTATAAAGACTACTAGCATGTTCATCGTTACTAGGCTCACTAGATTTATCATGCAAGAGCTCATCTTCACCAAGCAAGTCATCCTCATCACTATTGAAGTCAATGAATTCAGGGTGTGATACCTTGGGGCCTTTAGCCATGAAGCATCTTCCAATTCCCTCATTTGGTGAATCAAATAAGTCGTAGGAGTTGGAGTTGGAGGATCGAGAGCAAGACCGCAACACCTTCATCTTGGCTGTAGTCGGAGTTGGAGTGATAGCTTCCTTGGATTGATTGTCTGAGTCGGAGCCGGAGACCCATTCACCTACATGAGCTTGATGTTTTCTTCTTGTGTAGCTCCTTGATGACTTGTCTTTCCTCTCCGAATCCTTGCTTCTCCGAGAGGTCTTCGTTCATAACGATCATCTCTGCTCCTTCTCTCTTTCGAGGTGACTCATCTCTTGAGCTTCTTCTTCTTGGAGATTCTTCTCTTCTCTTGTGGGGAGCCGTACACTCATTTGAGTAGTGTCCGGTCTTCCACAATTGTAGCAGTTTCGATCACGACTAGAAGATCTCTTTTCATCATATGATCTAGACTTTGAGCTTCTCTCTTTGCCTCTATTCTTGTAGAATTTGTTGAAGTTCTTGACCATTAGGCTTATCTCTTCATTGGAAACTAACTTGTCACTTGAGGTTGTGGGAGCATCACTTGTAGCTTTGTAAGCACCACTTGACTTGTTGTGAAGCTCTTCCTTATCCTTAAGTGTCATCTCATGAGCAACAATTCTTCCAATGACTTCGGTTGGCTTGAGATTCTTGTAGTTTGGCATCATTTGGATCAAAGTGCACACGGTGTCATACTTTCCATCCAAAGCTCGAGAATCTTCTTGATGATGAATCGGTCGGTCATTTCTTCGCTTCCTAAGCGGCAATCTCATTTGTGATGAGAGCAAGCCTAGAGTACATTTCAGCGACTCCTTCACCATCCTTCATCTTGAACTTGTCAAGTTGACCTTGAAGAATATCTAGCTTTGATTCCTTCACGGACTCGGTACCTTCGTGCATTTCAACCAAAGTATCCCAAATCTCTTTTGCATTCTCAAGACGGCTGATTTTGTTGAACTCCTCGGGACACAAGGCATTGAAGAGAATGTCACAAGCTTGAGCATTGTTTTGCAACATCCGCAATTCTTCCGTTGTAGCTTCGCGATCCGGAACTTTTCCTTCCTCGAAGAATTCACCTTGCATACCAACACAAATAATGCCCCATGCGGTTGGGTTATGACCAAGAATATGCATTTTCATTTTATGCTTCCAACTAGCAAAATTTGTACCATCAAAGTAAGGACCTCTACGAAAATTACCCTCACTAGACGCCATACTCTCCTAGGTTGTGAAACCAAGCTTATGGAGTCAATGCAATGGAAACCAATACAATGGAGACCAAAGCTCGATACCACTTGTAGGATCGAAAGTATGTCTAGAGGGGGTGATTAGACTACTTGACAATATAAAAATTCTGCCTTTTGACAAAGAACAGTTTTGGCAGATTCACAATTATGATCAAGTCAAGCATCACCCTACACATGCAATTCTAGAGTATAGGCAGCGGAAAGTAAATTGCACATGTAGTAAAGAGAGGTGGAGAAGAGCAAACGCAATTTTGGAGGCGGTGATTTTTCTCGTGGTTCCGATAGGTGGTGCTATCGTACTTCCACGTTGATGGAGACTTCAACCCACGGAGGGTAACAGCACGAGAGTCCACGGAGGCTCCACCCACGAAGGGTCCACAAAGAAGCAACCTTGTCTATTCCATCATGGCCTCACGCCCACGGAGGGCTAGCCTTACTCGGGGTAGATCTTCACAGTAGGCGATCTCCTTGCCCTTACAAACTTCTTGGTTCAACTCCACATCTCGACGGAGGCTCCCAAGCGACACCTAACCAATCTAGGAGGCACCACCCTCCAAAAGGTAATAGATGTTGTAGATGATGATGAACTCCTTGCTCTTGTGCTTCAAATGATAATCTCCCCAACACTCAACTCTCCTCACTTGATTTGGCTGTGGTGGAAGAAAGGATTGAGTGGAAAGCAACTTGGGAAGGCTAGAGATCAAGCTTCATATGGTGGGAGTGGAGCAACTTGATCTCAACACAAGGGTAGGTAGTTCTCTTCTCGAAATGTAAGGTAGGAGTGGTAGTTCTTTCGATGGCTCTCTCCACGAATGAAGAGGGGTGGAGGGGTATAAATAGCCTCCACACAAAATCCAACCGTTACACACATTTGAGCAATCTCGGTGGGACCGAAGTGGACAACTCGGTGAGACCGATAGTTCAAATAATGTGAGCGTTGGGATTTTCAGTGGGACCGAAAATACAATCTCGGTTAGTCCGATTCGTGCAATGACAAGAGCATGCCAATTTGGTGGGACCGACTTCATCATCTCGGTGACACCGATTTGATGATGAAGGTTCTGAAGCTTGGCAACTCATGTTCGGTGAGACCGAGTTCAGAATCGGAAAATCCGAGTTTTCTAGGGTTTGGCTTATGGCTGAGGTGGTTCATCTCGGTGTGAATGAGTTTGGAATATCGGTGGGACCGAGACTACTTATGAGTGTATATGGCGGTGAAAGTTCTTGATAGTTTAGGAGATGTATCACTAAGCACTTGAGCAACCGGATCATCATCATAACCTCATCCCTTTTAATAGTATTGGCTTTTCCTATGGACTCAATGTGATCTTGGATCACTAAACCAAAAATGGAGTCTTGAGCTTTTGCCAATGCTTGCCTTAGCATTTTGAGGGTCCACTTCTTGATCCTTGCCATACCCATATCTTGAACTTTCGAAATGATTCTCAAGTAACTATTAGTTCAATGATATATATGTTGTTATTAATTACCAAAACCACCGGGATTAGTTGCACTTTCAGGGCGCCTTGGGAGGAGGCGGCGTGATCAGGACTCACGTCGTCACCAGGTCAAGGACAAGGCCCCTGCAAGCTTGGCGTCTGGATATCCACCGCGCGCCTCTCAGAGGTGCAAGATCGACCTAACGCCACGGTGCCCCTAGCACCGTTGCTTGCGATGGAACAAAGCCAAGCTTGGGCGGGTTGGGCGAGGCGTTCAAGACCGGCGTGCGCCAAAGACATCTCGCACGAGTGAGGTGCGGTCGCCTAGGCGAAGCACACTCCTTCCAATCCAGTTGGGAGTCCGAGCATGTCCCGCACTCGCATCGTCGCCACCGCCCTAAGACTCGGAGGAAGCATCGGCCCAGCTCAGCTGCTTCTAGATTACCTTCGGCGCCGGAACAAAATCGGCGGATCGGAGGATGACTATTCGAGCCTCTCCGGCTTTCGCTAACACCGACAAGCCCGGCAAGAACGAAGCATATCGAAGCCCGGCAAGACGCCCAGCGCAAGCCGCACGCCGACAAGACCGCCGGTGCCACTACCATGCACTCCTCCCCGAAGGCCAAGATCGCCCGCTCGCCAGGCCAACCTCGACGCCGACTCCACCGCGTCGTCGGATTCCATGAAGCTTCGCCACGATCAACGCGCACGTTCTCCAAGAACGACGATATCGAAGACGCCGTACCGCGCGAGCGCAGGAGAGAAGCGCCAAGGCGTCAATCGACCCGCGCCTTGGCCCATTGTTGATATGCATGCGCCATGGGGAACGAGCGACTTGCCGTGACTGCGGAAGGTTGCCTGCGTTCACTTTCGTGAGCTGCGGCAAGTCCATGTGGCCCCACACCAAGAACTCAAGCGAGCGTGCCGAGAAGTACGATGGCAGGATTCATCCATCAGAGTTCCTCAGCGTCTAAACCATCGTGGTGCAGGCTGCCGGGGGGCGAGATGAGAAGATCCTCGCCAACTACTTCCCGCTAGTGCTCAAGCCCAACGTCAGATCTTGGCTCATGCACTTGCCGGACAGCTCCATTTCTTCGTGGGCGGACCTGTGCCATCAGTTTGTCGGCGCCTTCACAGGTGGCCACAAGCCCCATGGCGAAAGCGATCTTCATTTGCTTGCCCGAAGGAAGGAGAATCCTGCGCAAGTACATACGAGAGATTCAGCCAGTGCGGCGCAACATCCCGACGCGTCCACCCGCGCGGTTATCGTAGGTTCCATCAAAACGCGTGCGTAATCAAGCGGGATGAGGGAGGAGATGGCGATGTGCAAGATCGAGATGTCACGAGCTATATGCTCACGGCCGACAAGTGTGCACGTCTGAAGAGGGGAGGAAACTCCCGGAGAGAATATAGAGCGAAGGATTTGTGGTGAGGGCGCCCCCCAAAGAGGAAGAGGAGGCGGGCGGAATAACGAAGAAGAAAAGCTAAGGATGTGCTAGTTGTTGAGCAGTCCGCGACCGAGGCGCTCAAACAAGGCCAAAGTGGCGACCTGGCGAAGCTGTGGTGGCCGCCGACAAGCAGGAGACGGCTCCGCAAGCAATATCGCAAGATCCATCGCACCAAGGGCCATGATCTCCAAGCATGCAAGAAGGTTGAGCAGATGGCAGAGCTACAGAAAGCTGAATATGAGCGTCGCGACAAGGAGAAGGCCTAGAAAGGTGGCGGAGGATCCGGCAAGAACCCTCCCGCCCAGGGAGGGCGCCGCGGCAAGGCCAAGCAGCGGCAAGGAGATAGACCTCCCCATGGCCGCGACAAGGACGAGGAAGAAGATGAGGATGATGAGATGGATGAGGATGAGACCGACGACCAAGAATTTCAGAAGGCGACGGAGGTTCTGTGCGTTGACGGTGGTGCTTCTCTGCACACCTCGCACCGCCAACTCAAGCAGTGGGTGCGGGAAGTAAATGCAGAGAACTATCGGCCGAATCGCGCAGCCCCACAAGTGGTCCAGACGCCCATCGTCTTTGATGTTGAGGATCACCACGATCGCATCACTGGCAATGGGTGCTTGCCGATGTTGGTTTCGCTAACAATCCGCAACCTCAAGGTCACGAAGATGTTGGTTGGCGGGGGCCGGCTGAATCTCATCTCCTCCGCAGTGCTCAAGAAGCTCCAGATCCCCGACAGCGAGCTCGAAGAGACTGGTACCTTTCAAGGAATCAATCCAGGAAGGAGCAAGCCCAAGGGGAAGATCACACTACCAGTGACATTTGGCAGCGAGCTGAATTTCAGGACAAAGAGAGTCACGTTCGACGTTCCTGATTTCCCATTGCCCTACAATGGGATACTTGGCCGTCCAGCGCTTGCCAAGTTCATGGCGGCCTCTCACTACGCATACAATGTGCTCAAGATGCCTGGTCCGATAAGTGTTATTTCTGTCCATGGCGACAAGAAAGATGCACTTATCTGCACCGACAAGATCTACTGGGAAGGCGGCATTGCAGAAGAGAGCGCAGAACCCACTTGCCATTTGAAGCTCCGGGGAAGAAGAAGAAGACCAAGTCCGGCAAGAGTATCTCGATGCCCCTCCGCAAGCGCACCTCTTGGTCTTTGCGCTACTGTCGAGGACGCACCATCGAGCTCCACCGGCAAGTGCAAGAAGGCAAAGACAGCTTCACCAAAGACCAAGAAAGGGGCGCCAAGGAGGACGGCCTTGGTGGTACCTTCACCATCGCGCAACGCTTGATCCTAAATAGGAAGCCGCTTGTTGCTTTCCCTGGGCGAATGTCGATGTGTTTGCATGGCAACCATCTAACATCCCGGCGTTCGTGAAGGTAATTGAGCACCACCTTGCCGCCTCGTCCTCCTTGGCGCCCATCGCTGCAGGGTCAGTGAAACAAGCAATGGGCGTCAAGAGTTCATTGCGCAGAGGAGATCAAGAAGTTGGAAGCAGCGAGGCTTGGTCCGAGGAGTACTCCATCAAGCGTGGTTAGCCAATCCAAGAGTCATGCGCCAGGCAAACGGGAAGTGGAGGCTTTGTATCGACTTCACCGATGTTAATAAAGCTTGCCCTAAGGATCCATTTCTTGCCGCGCATTGACCAGATTATCGATTCCACGGCAGGTGTGATCTGCTTTCATTCCTTGATGCATACTCGGGGATATCATCGGATCTTCATGGCGTAAGAGGATGAAGAAAACCGCATTCATTACTCCATGTGGTACGTACTGCTTCGTACGGATGCCTTTTGGACTAAAGAATGCTGGTTCAACATTTGCAAGAGTAGTCAGCCATGCTTTTGAGCCATAGTTGCACAGAAATGTAGAAGCTTACATGGATGACATAGTGGTCAAGAGCAAAGACAAAGAGACTCTGATCCAAGATTTGGACGAGACTTTTGCAAATCTGCGCAAGATCAATCTCAAGTTGAACCCCGAGAAGTGCGTGTTTGGAGTTCCCTCCGGCAAGCTTCTCGGGTTCTTTGTGTCCTAGAGGGGGATTGAAGCCAATCCCGACAAGATCAAAGCCATCGAGCAGATTGAAGCCCCAAAGCGCGCCAAGGATGTGCGGAAGGCCATGCTGCGTTGCTCTCGAAGAGGTTCATCTCTAAGTCTGCTGAGCGCGCCACCGCCATTTTTCAAAATTTTGAAAAAGGCGGGTCCTATGAAATGGACTCGAAGCGGAGGCTGCTGACCGCAGACTTGAAGAGATACCATCCTCCACTCCAACACTTGTCGCACCTAAGCCACAAGAGAAGTTGCTGCTATATTTGGCGGCAACCAATCAAATGGTTAGTGCTGCGTTAGTAGCGAGAGGGAGGCGGATGATGAGCCACCGTCGGCAACAGCGAATCCGGCGACAAGCGAGGGCTTCCCGACAAGTTCGCTCCTCGCAAGGATGGATCGCCACAGTTGCCGGAAGAAAAACAGAAGAAGATGTTGCAGCGCCCAGTTTACTTCGTCAGTTCCCTTCTGAAGGGGGCTAGATCAAGGTACTCTGGTGTGTAGAAGTTGCTTTTCGGCCTTCTCATGGCCTCGAGGAAGCTGCGCCATTACTTTCAAGCACATGAGATCACAATTGTCACTCGCTTTCCGTTGAAGAGGATCTTTGCAGAATCCGTAGAAGCAAGGCGGGGATTGTCAGTGGGCACTTTGGGATCATCTGCTTTGGCCTCAAGTTTGAAAGTACTTCAACTATTCGTGAGCCGAAGCGCTTGGCAGAATTTATAGCGTAATGGGCGCCAACACCGATGAAGAAACTCCGGAGAGGAGCATCCCGTCAAGGAAGCGAAAGCAAGGAATGGATCATGTACTTTGATGGTGCCTTCTCGCTGCAAGGTGCCGGTCTTGAGCGCATCGTTTGTCGCACCCACCGGAGAGCACCTCAAGTACGTGGTCCAAATGCACTTTCCCAAGGAGCAAGCAATAAACAATACTGCAGAGTATGAAGGCTTGCTTGCCGGACTCAGGATCGCAGCAGAGCTTGGGATCAAGAAGCTTATTGTCAGGGGTGACTCACAGCTTGTCGTCCGCCAAGTCAACAAAGATTATCAGAGTCCATTGATGGAAGCTTACATTGATGAAGTGAGAAAGCTAGAAGAACATTTTGACGGCCTACAGATGGAACACGTTCCAAGAGCTCAGAATGACATTGCGGATAGCCTGTCAAAGTGTGCTGCACTCAAGTTACCTGTGGAACCAGGGATTTTTGTGCTCAAGGCGACTCACCATATGTAACACCATCAATTGGACAGAGCAAAAAGAGAAAGTTGGTTATCGGGCGACTACTTTCCGTGCAGAGCTCCTCAAGCCGCCGCCAAGAAGGTCTCTAGGATCAACACGAGTAGTGCTTTGAGCAGATCTGCTCCGACAAGCCCTGTGGTATGTTTCGTTGAAGCAGACGCTCCCGGCAAGCTGTGTCCTGACACGCTCGCCGGGGAGCATCACGCTCCGGCAGGATCCCAGATTCTTGCCGTAGAAGCGGATGTTCCCGCAGCAGCATTTGTGCCTTTAGTCCTTGTCGTCGAGCCACAAGCTCCGGCATGGGCACAGCAGATCGTCCATTTCCTCCAAACAGGAGAACTTCCCGAGGACCAAGAAGAAGCAGAAAAAGTAGCCCGGCAATCAAGTATGTACCAGTTTGTCGATGACATTCTGTACAGAAAAAGATTCAACGGAGTGAAATTGAAGTGCATTTCCCGGGAAGACGGACAAGAGCTGTTGGCGGAGATACACGGAGGCATATGTGGTCACCACATTGGCGCAAGAGCACTTGTCGGCAAAGCTTTCCGGCAAGGTTTCTTTTGGCCGACAGCCCTCCAAGATGCAACTGCACAAGTAACCAAGTGTGAAGCGTGCCAGTTCCACTCCAAACAGATACATCAACCAGCTCAAGCTCTCCAAACAATCCCTTTATCCACGGCAATTTTCGATCTGGGGCTCGACATCCTCGGCCCTTTTCCCGAAGCTGTCGGGGCTTTGAGTACTTATGCGTAGCAATCGACAAGTTCACAAAGTGGCCGGAAGTGGAACCAAGATGAAAGGTGGCAACCACGGTCGGCGATCAAGTTCTTCAGTCAATTGTTTGCCGCTTCGAATCCCTAACAGGATCATCACCGCAACGGCACACAATTCACGAGCCGCACCTTCATGCAAGACGCCCAAGATCTTGGCGCCAAGATCTGCGCCGCTTCGCTGCTCACCCGAGAAGCAGCGGTCAAGCCGAGAGGGCAAGACCGCTGAAGTGCTGCGGGCTCAAGACCGAACTTTCGATAGGTTGCACAAGTGCGGAAGAAATTGGATCGAGGAGCGGTGGTTCTTTGGCTGATCAGGCGACGCCAAATCGAGCCACCGGCGGACACCTTTTTGCTCTTGTCTATGGAGCGAAGCAGTTCTCCCACGGAACTCGTATACGGATCGCCTCGAGTGCTCGCCACGATGAGCTTGAGCAAGAGCAGCTGCGGCAAGATGACGCGCTGCCTCGAGAAAAGATCGTCTTGAGCTGCTGATACGAGCTGCTTGTTACCAGCAAGCTTTGCGCCGCTTACCATAGCCATAAAGTTAATGCCAAGCTTCGAGGAAAGCGACCTTGTTCTTGGCGTTCAATCCGCCAAGAATTCCAACAAGTTGACGCCGAAGTGGGAAGGCCCTTATCGGGTAAAGCGAGTCACGAGGCCCGGCGCTGTCCGCCTTGAGATCGCAGATGGCTTTCTGGTGAGTACCTCCTGGAACATAGAGCATCTTCGCAAGTTTTACCCATAAGGCGCGGTTGCCGACCTGTTCGGCAACCACCTTTTGTACAAGCCTTGCCATTGTTGCATGTAACCCTTTGTACAAAGCAGCGCAGATCCGCAGGCATAAATAAAGATTGTATGCTATGCCAAAGTTGTAAAATTTTATGCCTTTTCTTTTTAGCACGATATACCGACACTTTGTGCAGCACTTTGGTAAGGCAATAGAGAACCTTAAGGTTCCATGTCATTATTTCTCTTCTTTCTTCTCAAAGAAGGTTCCTCCACCCACAAGTTCACCGGGGAGGATAAGGATGTGGGCCAAAGGCCATTCAAAGGATCTAGCCTTGCCGGGATGCGACGATGAAAAGCTAAGTTGCTAAAGTTTGAGCATAGTCAATTTTAAATTTTGTTAAGTTATATTCCTTGAACGATCGTGTCTTTGTATGGAAAAACATCTGTGCTGAGGAATCGGCTCGTGGCTGTTGCGCCTTACTTTGTTTCGAGTCCGCCAACAAAGATGAAAGCGTAGCCGCAACTAGCTCCCGACAAGGTTTCTGTCGGAGGCAACACCGCCACGCGGCTCTTGATGTTCCGCGACTCGGCAAGTGTGTTTGCAACCGACAAGTTCCCAAAAAGCGAGGGGTAAAAACATACAAGGAATGGAATCAAGTAAAGTAAATAACGAGCAAGCGGCACCTGGGATAAAGTTATATTACAATAAGTAGCTTGCCGCGGCTCGATGAGTTATTCCTCGACATATCCAAAGCAATGCAAGGAAAGGGGAAGAAGGGTGGCCTAATCCACGCCGATCGCCGTCGACCCTCCCCGACATCATTGATTTTGTCCACAATAGGTGCGACGATGGCTTTGAGCTCTTCAAGATCGGCACCACGCAACTTCTTGAGGACGCGGAGAGGTCGACGCTTAGGTTGGGAAAGAGTATCTTCACCAACACCTTCTCCAAGACCTTGGCGCGATCGCGCTGACTTCGTCGGCCGACCTTCTTGGGATCCTTTCCGGAGCTGCTTTGGAGAGCTGTCACCACACCCTTGAAGAAAAGCGTAGCTTGGCTGCTGGCTGAGGTTTTCCTCGAGATACCGAAGCCCGCCAAGTCCAGCTCCGCCACCTCTCGCCGATGGATGCAGCGATGTTGACGAGGCCCTCCGGCCCGTAGCTCCACCGTGGCCTTGAAGGTGTTCTAGGTCTTAGCGGCTCCTCATCGCCAGCTCCTCGCCGCCCTTGAGCTCCTTCTTCAAGTCATCCTCTTGCTTGACGCGCCCAAGGTCTCCGGTCAAAGTGGCCAGCTTCAGCCCAGATCAACGCTTGAGTCCTTGGCGGCTCAGCTCCTTGATCTTCTCGCAAGTTGAGCTTGCAAGTCGCCATGGGCAAGTGCATCCTTTCAAGGCCACTGGAGTGCGGCAAGCTCTTCATTCTTCTTTCCCATATCCGCCACCAGCTGCGCCACTCTCTCCTCTAGCTCCTTCTTGGCGGCCTCGGCGACTGCGGCTGCGTCCTTTGCCTCCTTGAGCGCCCCGCCAAGTGACTACTCTCGTGCCTCGAGCTCCTCCTCGTGGCTGTCCAGACTAGCTTTCTTCTATGTCAGCTCACCTTCCCGCCTGGACATCTCCTCGGCGGGCGAAGCCTCGCTTGCTCCTCGGCTTCAGCCTTCTCCAGATGAACGCCTCCTTCACCTCACCAAGTTGCGCCTCCTCTCGAATGGATCGGAGGGCCTCTGGTTGCGGTTCCGAGCTCTCCGCGATGCTTTCTATGTCGACTACCATTGCTGACAAGCGCTTCCAGGGACTCAAGCTTGCTGTCGGGCGCCAGAGTAACACCAACTTCCGGAGTACCGTTGCTCCTCCGGACTTCCTTCGCATGCTGCTAGGCGCTAACCACTGCCTTGCCCAGCCCAGAGGCGAGTACTTCTCCGTCAAACTCCTCTCCTTCGACCGGCGCCTGAGCTCGACGCCAAGGAAGCTTTGATGCACCCTCGCCCGGCCTTCAAGTATACCTGGTTGGGGCTCCTCGGGCCCGGCACAGATCGGCCGGCGAGGATCGTGATCGGTGCAGCCTGCGCTGCCCTGTGTCCTCCGGTCGCCAAGACGATCGCCGAGATCCCTCGCTGCCTCTGCGCCAGCATTTTGGCAGCTTCCTCGTCAGCGGGTTCATCGTGCCCGGCTTCTCCTCGCCAGCGGCGCGCCTCGGTGTTGCCATCTTCCTCTCCGATGGCCTCAGTCTCCATCGGGTCTGCCAGAGGGGGATCTGAGGACGGGGAGAAGAAAGAAAAGTCAAGCAAATATCCAAAAAAAAGAAGAAAGAAGGTCAGAAGAACCTGAGGGAAGGTCTCCGACAAGAAATGTTACCTGTGTTGGGCTTTGTGACCATGGGCTCACTGGTTCCGCCCCTTGCCGGGGACCCCTCCCTTGCCGGGAGCGCCCTTGTCGAGAACCGCCCCTTGGCGGCGAATGTCAGCCGGACCATTCAGAGGCCTCGTTGCTGCTCCGGTGGGCCTGTGCGCTTCCTACACAAATGAATCAACAGTTAAGATATCAGCAAAAGAGAAAAGCACCCACGTGCGGCCCACAACAGGAAGTGAACCAAACACTTACGCTGGGGCCAGCTGGGGCTGTGAGGAGAAGGAACCAGATCCATCAAGGTGGTTTCGACGTGTCCTCTCGTTGTCTCGGCAGATCGCCCTCGACGCCAACCGCGGGACCTTGGCCTCTTCGTTTCCTCTCGCCGAGTCCTTAAAAGGAATGAGGTTCGTGGAGAAGCGATCGATGCAAGCCGTGAAACAACAAAGATCAAGAAAATCAAGAACAGCGAGGAGAAAGTTTTATCCTCCTCCTCCTCCTCTTCATCACATCGGAGGAGCTCAGCGAGAGGTCAAGTCCAAGACTTCTCTCTCGGTGTAGCGGGGAGTAGGCTCCTTCGACGCTTGTCGGAGCTGCAAGAAGATCAGTAGGCCGGGAAGACCCGCCTCCGCTTGACGTAGCACAGCTCGGACTCCTCCTGTGCAGAAGCAGTACTTGCCATGTGGAGCGCGGTCCCCACGGCGCCTCGGCTGCTGGACTGCTCTGTCCTCTTGCCAGATCTGCAATTCCAAGGCGCCTTCTCGGTTGGAATTGGGAGTTGCTGCTGGGGGCTCACGTCATGCAAGCTGCTTTCAAGACAGCTGGCCACTTGCGCTTCTCAGCGGGCTCACTCGCTCGACCTCGGGCTCCCCCCCAACGCCCTCTCCGGGAGGTCCTCCACAGCCGGGCGCAGGCTTACCGCCCTCGGCTCGCCTCTGCCTAAATCCAGGAAGCTAAACTACTTTCTCCGGCGGCTGCTGCCTGCCTCTTAAATACCAGTGGCGATGTAAGCGCATCTCGTTCTCGGTGGTGGCGCGGTGAGGAGCCTCGCTTTCGTCGGAGTTGATCGCTACTCCGCCAAGCCATCGAAGAATTGCTGCACAACGCCGTCGGGCGGGCTCCATCCAAGTGGGGACTATCCCATGTAATCGCACTGGCATCATTGCGCAGATGCGATCGCCGACCGAGTTGTTGCACAATGGGATGACGCCTGCAGCTCTGAACCACTACGGATGATCGGCGCCATGCTTGAACAGCTCCCTCAACATCCCGCTGCTCCGGTGGACTGTGAAGTTGAAATTGAGGCCTCGGGCGCAGCCTCATGATATCCGCCGGGCCGCCAAACTGCCAGCAGGCCTCCTCTTCGCAGAGGGGCGGCGTAACGGCGAAGGAAATCGCGTAACTGCCCTGTCGTGAGCCCGGCAAGCCTGAGCCGAGGATTCGGTGGTGGCAATCTTCAGCTTACGCCGTCCCGTGACAGGCGCCAAATCGCCGCCCGCGAACTACCCGAGCCTGGCGCAGGTTAGTGAATGGCTGCGGAGTGGCATCACAGATCCAGCACCATTCCGCCCTCCACTCATCCCACTTGCTGCGGAGATCGCCCGCCAGATACACCTCCTTCATGCCGGTTCGTGAGACCCAGGCCACTCCGCCAGCCAATGGCTCTCCTTTCTCGACTCGGGGGGTGAAATAATGGCGAAAAAGAGCGACACTTGGGTGGATGCCAACAAAGTTCTCGCAGAGGTGTGCGAAAACCGCCATTGTCAGAACGGCGTTGGGGGTGAAATCAAGAAGATGAAACCCGTAGGTGTTCATAATGTCGCAGAAGAAATCTGAAAAAGGTGGGCAGAGCCCGCAATAGAAGAACACCGAAAGAAGTAGTACCCTTTTGGGCACCGCCGATTTGGAAGCCTCGCCGAGCACCGCGCGGCGTGGATGCGCCCGCTCTGCGTCCGGAAGAGGTAGAACTCCTCCGCAGCGCCTTGGGTGAGCTCGAGGGGAAAAGCACTCGCTTTGGCAAGCGCCTCAAGCCAAGAACGCCTCGCCGACTTCTTGGCCTTGCTGGTCTTCGAGCCATGGCGGAAGCGGGGAGTGGGGAAGGCGGGAGCGACGGCGGCGGCGGGGCGGCGGAGCGCCGCTCTCTTCGCTTGGGAAGTGAGGGAGCGGCGAGCTTTCAAAGGAAGGAACTACAAGTGGCGAAGGTGGGGAACGCCCCTGTTCTCTGCTTATAAACGGGAGGTGAACCCACGATTTCTCGAATTAAGTATTGACCACGACCTCCCACGACGCCGCTGATTGATGCGTGCTGCTCACGGAGGACGCGGTGGATTCGAGGGATCTGGTTTTGACCCAGGCGTGTGCTGCGTGCCCTGTTTTGGCCCGCCCAACAGCTTCGCCGCACGTGTATGGCCCAGTCCCGGGGCTCCTGCCGGGTACTAGAGTAGGGTACCTTAGTACCCGAACTTGGGCACGGAGACGATCCGCAGCCCTCAAGGCAAGGCTTGCCAAGGTCCGCCAAGATCCTCCGTCCTCCCATTTACTGCCATTCAAGAACAAAGTGTTAAACTTTTGAAGACAAGGCCCTAAGCAAGAGGAGCTTGCGGGAAGGACAGAACCCTGCAAGAGAAGCTTGCGGGAAGAACAAGACCCCGCAAGAGGAGCTTGCGGGAAGGCCAATTGAGGCACTTCGGAGGACTTGCTGCTGGCGCTCGCTGTTCCGGCAGAAGGCCCAAGGGCGGCAAGCTTGCTACGCGACAAGTAGAGACCGCGCAAGGCACTGTGCGGCAGGAGCTACCACTCTGCGCTCCAGCTCACCCGGCGACGGTCGCATGCAGGATCACTCCGGTGCGTGGCGGGTGGTCAGGCAGCCATGCGGTGCGAGGTGGCAAGCAAAGTCGACAAGGAGGCCATCGTGGCGATCGGTGGCGCCCCTCACGGTCGCTTCCTTGCCATCGTTGAGCGACTGACGGGCATTAATGCCCTTGTCCCCCGCCGCCGAGTTAGGTAGGGACATCAGAGATAGTGGTTGTACCAACCGTGTTTTACCTTTTTACCCCTCTTTCTACGCCGCCACCGTCGGTGACCCCTTCGACTATAAAGGGAGGCCCGTGCACACGAGAGGGGGTTCGGCTGGTTGGGTTCATTCGACTCACCTGCACCACAAGATACCCACGCCTCGAGCAAGAACAAATACAAAACACAAAGCAACAGAGATGAGTTTTATCTCTCGAGAGCCCAAGCCGGGTAAAATCCCGCGCAAGGCCGCCTCGATCTGCTCTGCGTGCGTTCCCTGCTCCCTTGCCGAACAAGAAGGGGCTCCCTGCCCCATAGGTGCTCGTCCCCCACGACATACCCGTAATGGGGTATAGCTTGAAAGCTTGTGAATGCGTCCCGCCCTAAAAGGGCGTGGTATCCGCTGCTGAAAGGGGCCACTTGGAATGTGATTTCTTCGGACCTGTAATTCTTCAGAGTGCCGAATACCACATCGAGTGTGATTTTTCCCGCACACCATGCCTCCCGACTAGGGATGATTCCACTGAAGGTTGTGCCGCTTTGCTCAATGCGGCCTTTATCAATTTCCATCTTGTTGAGTGTTTCTTCGTAGATCAAGTTTAATCCGCTTCCACCGTCCATGAGTACTTTAGTGAGCCGAAAGCCATCCACGATTGGGCTAAGGACCAAAGCGGCTGGTGCCCGGACTGTCTGAATTGAGGTTCGTCACTGGCACTGAAGGTTATAGCAGTGTCGTTCCACGGATTTATTTTTTCCCACGGGCGGATTCCAAATAAATTTCGATGAGTTTCGCTTACCTACTATTATTTGAGGCGAACGTCTTGAAGACTGTTAGTACCGTATTGTTGTCTTCGGCGGGGTGTTGCTCTGCTTTGTGGCTTACCAGAAGATCCTCGCCACTTTTTGCCACCTCCCGGAGTATCCAACATGCTCTAAGGCTATGCGTTGGCGTAGTATCCCGCGTGCTGTGAATTTTGCATGGCCCATTGAGCCATTCTTCCAATACGGTTCCATGCCTTGGAGGGCTTGGTTTTTGGGAATTGATCGGATAACTTACGAGAGTTTGCCCTTTAGTTCGGACAAATGATTTAGTGAGAGTCGGATTATCCTGTAAGTCTGTTTTGGTTGTCTGTGTGTTTCCATCGCACAAGATTTCCACTATGGCTGCTAAGTCGTCAAAGTGTACTATGTCACGGCGACTTATAACATTAAGGATCCCTTTGTTCGTGCAATTTTGCGAGTAAAAGTGAGATTGCGCCTTCCTCACGACAGTCCTTAACCCTGTTTAGCACAAGGAGGAATATGGCGCAGTAGCAATGTACTATCTCTTGGGGCCCTTCTCTGATATGGGAGAGACGGTTTAAGTCTGGGTGGGTGGGTGTAGCTAAATCTGGATTCTGATCCGATCTAACGCCCATGGCAGAGGAGCTTCCGGGCTTGACAGCTCGGGATCCAGGGTGCTGCCCGATTTTTCTGGCCCGATACCCGATTCTAAGTCCGGGGTCTGGGTCATGTCCTCCCGCGAGCGGGTATCCGGATCAGAGAGCTCGGTAATCCGGACATAATTCGTCCTCAAAGTAGAGGGATAATCCATGTGTGGCTCTTCCACTACCGCTATCTTGTGGGTGACCGGTGGGGTTTTAATATACCTCTGGTCGGGTTTAAGCCCAATCCGATCATAGTGTGTAGCGACTCCAAAGCGGGCGATGCGATCCAAGAGCTCATTGAGGAGGAGAGCTCTATTGATTCATCTGCTCATGCGAGTTCGAATTGATGTGGAGGCTGTTTTGATGACCGAGAGGTCATCGTCGGGCGTGGAAGCTGATCGGGCGGTTATGACGTAAGCCGCCTAGTCGGGCAAGCCAGACTAAACCCTACGGTTTATATATACACCGAGGGGGCTAGGGTTTATACAGAGTTGGTTACAAAGAAGGAATCTATTATCCGGATTGCCAAGCTTGTCTTCCACGCAAAGGAGAGTCCCATCCGGACATGGGACGAAGTCTTGAGTCTTGTATCTTCACGGTCCAACAGTCCGGCCAGAGTATATAGTCCGGCTGGCCGGATACCCCCTAATCCAGGACTCCCTCACTCGCCTCCTCCTCCCATGGCGTTGTCGTCCAAGGCGGCCACCCCCAAGTCAGGGTCGTCCACGTCGCTATTCACCCGGTCGGGGAGAAATTGACGCTCCAGCCCCGCGGCGCCGGCTGCTGGCTGGAGGAGGGGGCTCTGTTCCACAAGCCGATTGGTCAAGTTGGCCAAGCAGAACTCGGTAACAGAAGAAAGAAGAAGAAAAGGAAACTTACCATAGGTGGGGGATCCGCGCGTGAATACGGCTCCTTGCCGAACCGCCATTCCTCCGTGAGCTTGCGTCATAAGGTAGTTCACCATGTGAGCTACCGCATCACACATCTCCTGGTGCACAGCCCGCTTGGGTCTTGGTGCTGCGCCATCGGACAGATCATGTGCGCGGCGGCCTGAGCGGAGTACCGCGCCGCCAAGGCGGTCGACAAGTTGGGCCCGGTCATGCCTCGACTTGATCAACACCCGAGCAGCGCGATGGCGGCGCTCGCTCCGTATATGATAGCGCCCCGCCCGATGAAGACTCGGTTAGGCTGCTTCGGCCAAGGCGGGCCGCTATGTAAGTTTACAGATGACTCAGCGACCTTCCGGAAGATGCTCTTCACGTAGAAGTACGACTGCTGCCACATCTTCACCGACTGGATTAGCGCGATGGGAGGAAATGGGTTGTCGGCCAACGACCTCCGCACCGCGACGAAGGCGCCGCATTGAGTCGGCATACTCTTGACGATGGTGCCGAGCTTGGAGTAGAAGAAATCCCCCGAGCTCAATGGTGGGAGGATTCAGGAAGCCTTCGCCGCAAAGTGACGTATATGACAGCAGCACCACCGCAGTTCGGGTGAGGTGGTGCGAATGGAGGTTGTAGAACTCAAGGAAGGCTCAGAGAAGCCGCTGCCGGGCAGGCCGAGGCAGCATAGCCGCGTAGCGGAAGATGACGCGCCGCCCTCCTCCGCGCCGGCGAGATCTCCCTTTCCCGGCCGAGGCGGACCTCACGAAGTCTCGCTGGCAGCCGACAGCGCCTTATGGAAGGAAATCAATGTGATCTTCTGATGGGGAACGAAAGCAGAAAAATAAAAATTCTAAGCATCACCAAGATCAATCTATGGAGTCATCTAGCAACGAGAGAGAGGAGTGCATCTACATACCCTTGTAGATCGCGAGTGGAAGCGCTCAAGAGAACGGAGTTGATGGAGTCGCACTCAATCATGATCCAAATCACCGATGATCCTAGCGCGAACGGACGGCACCTCTGTGTTCAACACACGCACGGTTGGGGAAAGACGCTTCCTCCTTCTTGATCCAGCAAGGGGAGGAGAGGTTGATGGAGATCCAACAAAGACTGACGGCATGGTGGTGGAAGTAGCGGGCGATCTCGGCGGGGCTTCGCCAAGCTCGGAGAGGGAGAGGTGTTACGGAGGAGAGGGAGGCACCAGAGCAGGGGTGCACAGCCCTCTCCCCCTCTTACATAGGGGCCTCAAGGCCAGCCCCTAGAGATTGAATCTCAACGAGGCGGCTACAAGGGGGACTTGTTTCATCCCTAGGGTTTCCAACCCTAGGCGCAAGGGAGGCCCAAGGGGCGACTAGCCCACCAGGCTGGTTCCCCTCCCACATCAGCCCATGGGGCCCTCCCGGATAGGTGGCCCCACCCGATGGACCTCGGACCTTCCGGTGGTCCCAATACAATACCGTGAACCTCAAACTTTCCTTGGGTCAAACCGACTTCCTATATACAAATCTTCACCTCCGACCATTGGGAACCCCTCATGACGTCCAGGGATCTCATCCGGACTCGAACAACTTTCGGGTTACCGCATACTAATATCTCTACAACCCTAGTGTCGCCGAACCTTAGTGTGTAGACCCTACGGTTCGGGAGACATGCGTACATGACCGAGACGCTCTCGTGTCAATAACCAACAAATGGGACCTGATACCCATGTTGCCTCCCACATTCTCCTCGATGATCTCATCTGATGAACCACAATGTCGAGGATTCAAGTAATCTCGTATACAATTCCCTTTGTCAATCAAGACGCTACTTGCCCGAGATTCGATCGCTTCGGTATCCCAATACCTCGTCAGGTCTACGTTATCGCAAGTCACTTTACTCAGATCAGAATGCATGATCCCGTGACCAACCACTTGGTCACATAGAGCTCATTATGATGATGCATTACCGAAAGTGGGCCCAGAGATACCTCTCCGCCATCATGGAGTGACAAATCCGGCCTCGATTAAATGTCAACCAACAGATGCTTTCGGAGATACCTGTAGTATACCTTTATAGCCACCCGATTCGCTAGGACGCTTTGGTACACCCAAAGCACTCTTACGGTATCCGGAGTTACACGATCTCTTGGTCTAAGGAAATGATACTTGACATTAGAAAAGCTCTAGCAAATGAACTACACGATCTTGTGCTATGCTTAGGATTGGGTCTTGTCCATCACATAATTCTACCAATGATGTGATCCCGTTATCAGTGACATCCAATGTCCATGGTCAGGAAACCGTAACCATCTATTGATAAACGAGCTAGTCAACTAGAGGCTCACTAGGGACATGTTATGGTCTATGTATTCACACATGCATTACGATTTCCGGATAACACAATTATAGCATGAACAATAGACAATTATCATGAACAAGGAAATATAATAATAACCATTTTATTATTGCCTCTAGGGCATATTTCCAACAGTCTCCCACTTGCACTAGAGTCAATAATCTAGTTACATTGTGATGAATCGAACACCCATAGAGCTCTGGTATTGATCATGTTTTGCTCGCGGAAGAGGTTTAGTCAACGGATCTGCGACATTCAGATCTGTGTGCACTTTACAAATATCTATGTCTCCATCTTGAACATTTTCATGAATGGAGTTGAAGCGACGCTTGATGTGCCTGGTCTTCTTGTGAAACCTGGGCTCCTTGGCAAGGGCATGGCTCCAAGGTTGTCAGCTGCATGAGAGTCATCGCCCCGACGCATTGGGAATAACTCCTAGGTCGGTAATGAACTCCTTCATCCAGATTGCTTCATGTGCTGCCTCCGAGGCTGCCATGTACCCGCTTCACATGTATATCCCGCCATGACGCTTTGCTTGCAATCGCACTCAGCCAGACGCATCGCCCCCACCATTCAAAATATACACATATCCGGGTTTGTGACTTAGAGTCATCCAAATCTGTGTCGGTTTAGCTAGGCCGACGTAACCCTTTATGACGAGCTCTTCGTCAACTCCATATACGAGAAACATATCCTTAGTCCTTTTCATGTACTTCAGATATTCTTGACCGTCATTCAATGTTCCATGCAGGGATTACTTTGGTACCTTCCTACCAAACTTACGGCAAGGTTTACATCAGTCTGCAGTACAAGATGGCATACATGATAGACCCTATGGCCGAGGCATAGGGACGACATTCATCTTTTCTCTATCTTCTCGCCATGGTCGGACATTGAGTCGAGCTCAATTTCACACCTTGCAACACGAGGCAAGAACCCCTTCTTGGACTCGATCCATATTGAACTTTTTCAATATCTTATCAAGGTATGTGCTTGTGAAAGACCTATGAGGCATCTTGATCTATCTCTATAGATCTTGATGCCTAATATGTAAGCAGCTTCTCCAAGATCCTTCATTTAAAAACACTTATTCAAGTAGGCCTTAATGTCTGTCCAAAAGTTCTATATCATTTCCCATCAAAAGTATGTCATCCACATATAATATGAGAAATGCTACAGAGCTCCCACTCTAAACGCAGGCTTCGTGATAAGTCTCGCATAAACCCAAACACTTTGATCATTTCATTAAAGCAAATGTTCCAACTCCGAGATGCTTGCACCAGCCCATAGATGGAGCGCCGAGCTTGCATACCTTGTTAGCATTCTTAGGATCGACAAAACCCTCCGATCGCATCATATATAATTCTTCCTTAAGAAAGCCGTTATGAATGCCGCTTTTGACGTCCATTTGCCATATCTCATAATCATAGAATGCAATTGCTAACATGATTCAGACGGACTTAAGCTTCGCACTGGTGAGAGGGTCTCATCGTAGACAACCCCTTGAACTTGTCGATAACCCTTAGCAACAAGTCGAGCTTTATAGATGGTAACATTTGTTGGGTAACGAGTAATTTCAAAATTTTCCTACGCACACGCAAGATCATGGTGATGTATAGCAACAAGAGGGGAGAGGTTGTCTACGTACCCTCGAGACCCAGGCGAAGCGATCACAATGTAGAGGAAGTAGTCGACGTTCTCCTCGCGATCCGACCGATCCCGCCACAAGCATCCGACGCCCCGAGTTCTTGACACGTGACAGCTCGATGACGCCCCTCAGACTCCGATCCAGCCGAGTGTCGAGGGAGAGTTCGACAAGACGACGTGGTGGACGATCTTGATGTTTCACGGCCAGCAGGCTTCGCTTAAGCTGCATGACACAGTATGACCGAGGTGGAATATGGTGGAGGGGCACCAGACACGGCCAAGGAACGATCCGTAGATCAAACTTGTGTGCCTAGGGTGCCCCCTGCCCCGTATATAAAGGAGGGAGGGGGGAGGCCGGCCGCCTAGAGGAGGCGCAGGAGGAGTCCTACTCCCAGGAGTAGGACTCCCTTTCCTAGTTGGAATAGGATTGGGGGAAGGGGAAGAGGAAGGGGGCGCCCCCTCCTTGTCCTATTCGGACCGGGGGAGGGGCGCGCGGCCACCCGGCCGGCCTTCCTCTTTCTCCTCGAGGCCCACTCGAGGCCCATTTACCCCTGGGGTTCCGTAACCTCCCTAAGATACTCAGTAAATTCCCGTTTTCACCCGAACCATTCCAACTCCAAACATAGGCTTCCAATATATCAATCTTTATGTCTCGACCATTCCGAGACTCCTCGTCATGTCCGTGATCACATCCGGGACTCAACTTCTTCGATACATCAAAATACATAAACTCATAATAAGCTCGCCATCGAAACCTTAAGCGTGCAGACCTTACGGTTCGAGAACAATGTAGACATGACCTAGAACTATTCTCGGTCAATAACCAACAAGCGGACACGGATGCCCATATTGGTTCCTACATATTCTACGAAGATCTTTATCGGTCAGACCGCGATAACAACATACGTTGTTCCCTTTGTCATCGGTATGTTACTTGCCCGAGATTCGATCGCTCGGTGATCCAATACCTAGTTCAATCTCGTTCATCGCAAATCTCTTTACTCGCTCCGTAATACATCATCTCACAACTAACTCATTAGTTGTAGTGCTTGCAAGGCTTCGATGATGTGTATTACCGAGAGGGCCCAGAGATACCTCTCGACAATCGGAGTGACAAAACCTAATCTCAAATACGCCAACCCAACATCTCGCCTTTGGAGACACCTGTAGTACTCCTTTATAATCACCCAGATTATGTTAGGACGCTTGGTAGCACCAAAGTGTTCCTCCGTAAACGGAGTTGCATAATCTCATAGTTATAGGAACATGTATAAGTCATGAAGGAAGCAATAGCAACATACTAAACGATCGTGGTGCTAAGCTAACGGAATGGGTCATGTCAATCAGATCATTCAACTAATGATGTGACCTTGTTAATCAAATAACAACTCCTTGTTCATGGTTAGGAAACATAACCATCTTTGATTAACAAGCTAGTCAAGTAGAGGCATACTAGTGACACTGCTTGTCTATATATTCACACATGTATTATGTTTCCGTTAATACAATTCTAGCATGAATAATAAACATTTATCATGATATGAGGAAATATATAATAACTTTTTATTGCCTCTAGGGCATGTTTCCTTCATCTCCCACTTGCACTAGAGTCAATAATCTAGATCACATCACCATGTGATTAACATCGATAGTTCACATCATCATGTGATTAACACCCATAGTTCACATCGCCATGTGACCAACACCCAAAGGGTTTACTAGATTCAGAATCTAGTTCACATCGCTATGTGATTAACACCCAAAGAGTACTAAGGTGTGATCATGTTTTGCTTGTGAGAGAGTCTTAGTCAACGGGTCTTTCACATTCGGATCCGTTATGTATTTTGCAATTTTCTATGTCTACAATGCTCTGACGAAGCTACTCTAGCTAATTGCTCCCACTTTCAATATGTATCTAGATCGAGACTTAGAGTCATCCAGATCGGTGTCAAAACTTGCATCGACGTGACCCTTTACTTACCTAACCTTTTGTCACTTCCATAATCGAGAAACATATCCTTATTCCACTAAGGATAATTTTGACCGTGTCAAGTGATCTACTCCTAGATCACTATTGTACTCCCTTGCCAAACTCAAAGGCAGGGTATACAATAGATCGGTACACAAGATGGCATACTTTATAGAACCTATGGCCAAGGCATAGGAATGACTTTCATTCTCTTTCTATCTTCTGCCGTGGTCGGGTTTTGAGTCTTACTCAATTTCACACCTTGTAACATAGGCAAGAACTCTTTCTTTGACTGTTCCATTTTGAACTACTTCAAAATCTTGTCAAGGTGTGTACTCATTGAAAAAACTTATCAAGCATCTTGATCTATCTCTATAGATCTTGATGCTCAATATGTAAGCAGCTTCACCGAGGTCTTTCTTTGAAAAACTTCTTTCAAACACTCCTTTATGCTTTGCAAAAATAATTCTACATTATTTCCGATCTACAATATGTCATTCACATATACTTATCAGAAATGTTGTAGTGCTCCCACTCACTTTCTAGTAAATACAGGCTTCACTGCAAGTCTGTATAAACTATATGCTTTGATCAACTTATCAAAGCGTATATTCCAACTCCGAGATGCTTGCACCGGTCCATAGATGCACATTTTGTTAACATCTTTAGGATCGATAAAACCTTGGTCGCCCGCCAAGTCCCCCCCCTTTCGCCGGGATGCAGCAGTTGGAGGCCTCCGGCCCGTAGCTCCACCGTGGCCTTGAAGGTGTTCTAGGTCTTAGGGTCCTCACCCAAGGCCCTTCGCGTCTTGAGCTCCTTCTTCAAGTCATCCTTCTTCTTGACGGCCCGGTCTCCGGCCAAAGTGGCCAGTTCGCCCAGATCAACGCTTGAGTCCTTGGCGGCTCACTCCTTGATCTTCTCAGTTGAGCTTGCAAGTCGCCATGGGCAAGTGCATCCTTCAAGGCCAAGGCTGGAGGCGGCAAGCCTTCATTCTTCTTTCCCATATCCGCCACCAGCTGCGCCCACTCTCCCTTTAGCTCCTTTGGCCCTCCGATCGGGGCGGCCCTTTCTTGAGCCCCCGCCGTGATACTCCGCTCGAGCCCTCCCGGGGCTGTCCAGACTAGTTTCTTTCCCCTTCCCGGCACCCCCACCTTCCCCCGCCCCTTTGGACCCCTTTCCCCCGGGCCCCCTGGGTGGGGCCTCCTTCGGTTCCAGCCCTTTTAGTGAACCCCCTTCCCTACTGCTTCGCCCAAGAAATAACCCGGAGGGCCTTTTCCCGCTCCCCCCCGAGGCCTCCCCCGGCCCGCAAGGGCTTCCAATTCGACCCCCGGGCCGAGCCCAAGGGCTTTTCCGGCCCTTCGCTCCGGGCCTTTGGGGCCGGGCGGGGCGGGGTTTGAGGCCCCCCCTCCGGGCCAAGGTCCCGACTCGCTCCCGGCCGGGGGCCCCGCGGGGCACGCCGGCCCTCGCCCAGGGGCGCCTGTTCGCCAAGATCTTCCCCAAGGCCTGGCCCCACCGGGTCCGCCAGGGGGGATCTGAGGACGGGAGAAGAAAGAAAAGTCAAGCAAATATCCAAAAAAGAAGAAAGAAGGTCAAGAACTCGAGGGAAGGTTCCGACAAGAAATGTTACCGGTTGGGCTTTGTGACCATGGGCTCACTGGTTCCGCCCTTGCGGGGACCCTCCCTTCCGGGAACGCCCTTGTCGAGAACCCCTTTTTGGGGCGGAGTCGGTTTCTGGGGCCTCGTTGCCCCCGGTGGGCCTGTTCGCTCCCACAAATGAATCAACAAGCTAAGATATCAGCAAAGAGAAAAGACCCACGCGCCCACAACAGAAGTGAACCAAACACTTACCTGGGGCGGCTGGGGCGCAGGAGAAGGAACCAGATCCATCAAGGTGGCGACGGTCCTCCCTTTCGGCAGGATCGCCCTCGACGCCAACCGCGATTGGTCTTCCCTCTCGGTAGTCCTTAAAAGGAATGAGGTTCGTGGAGAAGCGATCGATGCAAGCCGAAACAACAAAGATCAAGAAAATCAAGAACAAAGGAGAAAGTTTTATCTCCTCCTCCTCCTCTTCATCCCATCGGAGGAGCTCAGCGGAGAGGTCAAGTCCAAGACTTTCCCGTGTAGCGGGGAGTAGGCTCCTTCGACGCTTGCCGGAGCGCGAAGATCGGAGCCCGAAGACCCCCGCTGACGGACAGTCGGACCTCCTGCGAACGGATTGCCGGGGAGCGGTCCCACGGGCCTGGCTGCTGGACTGCCTGCCCTTTTGGATTTCCAACAAGGCGTTTCCCGTTGGAATTGGGGTTTTGGGCTCAAGGCAAGCTTCAAGAACGCCACTTGCGCCGGGCTCACCCCCGCCTGGCCCTCGCCAACGCCCTCCGGGTCTCCCCGGCGAGGCTTACCGCCCCTGCCCACGGAAGCTAAACCGCCCGGGCGGGTAGCCGCTGCCGCCGCCCCGGGGGCGTAGCGATCTCTTGGGTGGCGGGTGAGGAGCCTCGCCGCCGGAGGATCGCTACTCCGCCAACCATCAAGAATTGCGCACAACGCCCCGGGGGCCTCCATCCTGGGGATATCCCAAATCGCACTGGCATCATTGACAGATGCGACGACCGAGTTGTTGACAATGGGATGACGCCCGCAGCCAACCACTGATGATCGGCCCATGTTGAACAGCCCTCAACATCCCGCGCTTGGGATCGAAGTTGAAATTGAGGCCGGGCGCAGCTCCGATATCCGCCGCCGCCAAACGCCAGGGCCTCCTTCGCAGAGGGCGGCAACGGCGAAAAATGCGCCCAACGCCCTTTGGGCTGAAGCCCGAGCCGAGGATTCGGGTGGCAATTCCTTGCCGCCCGGCGACAGAAGCGCCGTCGCCAACTACCCGAGCTCGGCGCAGTTAGTGAATGGCTGCGAGGGCATCACAGATCCAGCACCATTCCGCCTCCACTATCCCACTTGCCGCGAGATCGCCGATACACCTCCTTCATGCCGGCGGAGACCCAGCCACTCCGCCAGCCAATGGCCTTTTCGACGGGGTGAAATAATGGCTAAAAAGAGCGACACTTGGTGGATGCTAACAAAGTTCTCGCAGAGGTGGGAAACCGCCATTGTCGAACGGCCTGGGGTGAAATCAAGAAGATGAAACCCGAGGTGTTCATAATGTCGCAGAAGAAATCAAAAAAGGGGGCAGAGCCCGCAATAGAAGAACACCGAAAGAAGTAGTACCTTTTGGGCACCGCCGAGGAAGCCTCGAGCACCGGCGGCGCGATGCCCTCTCCCTGCAAAGGGTAGAACCCTCCGCAGCCCCCCGGTGAGCTCGGGGGAAAAGCACCGCTTGCCAAGCCCGCCAAGAACGCCGGCCGACTTCTTGGCCTTGCTGGTCTTCGAGCCATGGGGAAGCGGGGGGGGAAGGCGGGAGCGACGGGCGGGGGGGGCGGAGCGCCCCTTTTCGCTTGGGAAGGGAGGGAGCCGGGAGCTTTCAAAGGAAGGAACTACTAAATGGGGAACGCCCTGCTCCGCTTATAAACGGGAGGTGAACCCACGATTTCGAATTATATTGACCACCCTCTCCCACGACGCCCTGATTGATGCGGTCACGGAGGACGGTGGATTCGAGGATCTGGTTTTGACCCAGGGTGCCCCCTGTTTTTGGCCGGCCCAACACCCGCACTGCATGGCCCAGTTCGGGTCTTTGGTGATTTAGAGAGGGGTACCTTAGTACCCTAACTTGGGCACGACAAGAGCCCTCAGGCGGCTTGTCAAGGCCCGCCAAGATCCTCCCACTCCCATTTACGCCATTCAAGAACAAAGTGTTAAACTTTTGAAGATAAGGCCCAAGAGGAGCTTGCCGAAGGAAGGCCCCGAAGAGAAGCTTGCAAGAAAAGACCCCAAGAGGAGCTTGCCGGAAGGCCAACGAGGCACTTGGCTGCCCGGCCTGGCGCTGCCCGCGGGCGGCAAGCTTGCAAGCGACAGAGCCGGAAGGCATTTGTTAGGAGCACCACGCCCACCACCCGCGACGGTCGCCACGATTCCCCGGTGGGGCGGGTGGCGCAGCCATGCGGGAGGTGGCGAAAGCCGACAAGGAGGCCATCGGCATCGGGGCCTCACGGTCGCTTCCTTGCACTTGACCCGGACGGCATTTGCCCTTGTCCCCCGCCCCGAGTTAGGTAGGGACATCAGAATAGTGGTTGTACCAACCTGTTTTACCTTTTTACCCCTCTTTTCTACGCCCCACCCGCGGGACCCCCTTCGACTATAAAAGGGAGGCCTGCACACGAGAGGGGTTCGGCTGGTTCATCGACCACCTGCACCAAAGATACCCACGCCTCGAGCAAGAACCCAAAAAAAACAAAAAGGGGTTTTATCTCCCGGGAAGCCCGGGGGAACCCTGGCCCCGACCGCTCCATGCCCCTCGCCCCTTGTTTAACAAGAAGGGGGCTCCCCCCCATAGGTGCTCTCCCCAACAACGTAATGGGGTATAGCTTGAAAGCTTGAATGGCCCCCTTAAAAGGGCGGGTATCCGCCTAAAGGGGCCACTTGAATGTGATTTCTTCGACCTGTAATTCTTCGAGTGCCAATACCACATCGAGTGTGATTTTTCCCGCACACCATGCCTCCCGACTAGGGATGATTCCATCAAGGTTGTGCCGCTTGTCAAGCCCTTTATCAATTTCCATCTTGTTGAGTGTTTTTCAGATCAAGTTTAATCCGCTCCACCGCCCATGAGTACTTTAGTGAGCCAAGCCATCCACGATTTAAGGACCAAAGCGGCTGGTGCCCGGGATGTCCAATTGAGGTTCGCCACCGCATCAAGGTTATAGCGGTCGCTCCACGGATTTATTTTTCCCACGGGCATTCCAAAATTTCGGGAGTTTCGCGCCTATTATTTGAGGCTAACGCCTTGAAGACCGTTAGTACCGATTGTTGTCTTCGGCGGGTGTTGCTCGCTTGTGGCTTACCGTAAGATCCTCGCCACTTTTTGCCACCTCCCGGAGTATCCAAATGCTCTAAGGCTATGCGCTACGAGTATCCCGGTCGGAATTTTGCATGGCCCATTGAGCCATTCTTCCAATACGGTTCCATGCCTTGGAGGGCTTTTGGTTTTTGGGAATTGATCGGATAACTTACGAGAGTTTGCCCTTTAGTTCGGACAAATGATTTAGTGAGAGTCGGATTATCCTAAGTCTGTTTTGGTTGTCGTGTTTCCATCGCACAAGATTTTAAGATTATGGCTGCTAAGTCCCAAAGTGTACTATGTCACGGCGACTTATAACATTAAGATCCTTTGTTCGGCAATTTTTGGTAGTGAGATTGCGCTTTCCTCACAACCCTTAACCCTCGTAGCACAAGGAGGAATATAAAGAGCAATGTACTATCTCTTGGGGCCCTTCTCGATATGGGGAGACGGTTGTCCGTGGTGGGTGAAGCAATCTGGATTCTGATCCGATCTAACGCCCATGGGAGGAGCTTCCGCTTGACAAAATGGGATCCGTGGTGCGCCCGATTTTTCCGCCCGAACCCCACTGTCCGGGTCTGGTCATGTCCTTCCCATGAAGGGGTATCCGGATCGAGAGCCGGTAATCCGGACATAATTCGCCCTCAAAGTAGAGGGATAATCCATGTGGCTCTTCCACTACCGCTTCTTTGGGGTGACCTGGGGTTTTAAATACCTGGTCGGGTTTAAGCCCAATCCGATCATAGTGTGTAGCGACTAAAGCGGGCGAGCATCCAAGAGCTCATTGAGGAGGAGAGCTCTATTGATTCATCTGCTCATGAAGTTCAAATGTGGAGGTTGTTTTGATGACCGAGAGGTCATCGCCGGGCGTGGAAGCCGATCGGGCGGTTATGACGGCCGCCTAGGGGGTGGACTAAACCCCACGGTTTATATATACACCGGAGGGGCTAGGGTTTACAAAGAGTTGGTTACAAAGAAGGGAATCTATTATCCGGATTGCGCTTGTCTTCCACGAAAGGAGAGTCCCATCCGACATGGGACAAGTCTTGAGTCTTGTATCTTCACTCCAACAAATCCGCCAGAGTATATAGTCCGTGGCCGATACCCCTAATCCAGACTCCCACCCCTCCTCCCATGGCGGTCGCCCGGCGGCCACCCCAAGTCGGTCGCCCACGCCGCTATTCCCCGGTCGGGAGAATTGACGCCCAGCCGGGGCCGCCGGGTTGAGGAGGGGCCTGCTCCAAGCCGATTGGTCAAGTGCAAGTAACTCGAATGTGAAAGAAGAAAAAAGGAAACTTACCATAGGGGGGATCCGCGAAACGGCTCCTGTCAACCGCCATTCCTCCGTGAGTTTGGTCGAGGTAGTTCACCATGAGCTACCCCCATCACACATCTCCTGGTGCATACCGCTTGGGTCTTGGTGCCCGCCATCCGACAATCACGGGCGGCCGAGCGGAGTACCCGGCCAAAGGCGGTCAGAAGTTGGGCCCGGCCATGCCCTCGACTTGATCAACACCCGAGCCCGATGGCGCGCTCCGTATATGTAGCCCCGCCCGAAAGAAAAGGGCTTCTCCAAGGGCCGCTATTAAGGGCCCAGATACCTGGGCCACCTTCCGGAAGATGTTTCACGAGAAGACGACCGCTGCCACATCTTCACCGACGGATTAGCGCGATGGGAGGAAATGGGTTGTCGCCAACACCTCCGCAGACCGGACGAGCCCGCATTGAGTCGGATTGGATGGTGCCGAGCTTGAGTAGAAGAAACTCGAGCTCAATGGGGGAGGACAGGAAGCCTTCGCCAAAGTGACGTTTGACAAGCACCACCGGCGGGTGAGGTGGTGAATGGAGGGTTTAGAACCAAGGGGCTCAGAGAAGCCGCCACGGCAGCCGAGGCGCAAGCCAGGGATGACGCGCCTCCTCCCGGCCGCGGATCTCCCCCGCCCGAGGCGGCCTCAAAGTCCGCTGGCACGACCTTTGGGAAGGAAATCAATGTGATCTTCTCATGGGGAACGAGAGAAAATAAAAAATTCTAAGCATCACCAAGATCAATCTATGGAGTCATCTAGCAACGGAGAGAGGAGTGCACACATACCCTTGTAGATCGCGAGGAAGCGCTCAAGAGAACGGAGTTGATGGAGTCGACAATGATCCAAATCACCGATGATCCTAGCGCCGAAGGAGGCACCTCTGGTTCAACACACGAGGGTTGGGAAGACGCCTCCTTCTTGATCCAGCAAGGGGAGGAGAGGTTGATGGAGATCCACCAACACGGCATGGTGGTGGAAGAGGCGATCTGCAGGGCTTCCCAAGCTCAGCAGAGGGAGAGGTGTTACGAGGGAGAGGGAGGCACGGAGCAGGGTGCACAGCCCCTCCCCCTTACATAGGGGTTTCCGGCCGCCCCCAGAGATTGAATCTCCGGGGCAACTAAGGGGGACTTGTTTCATCCCTAGGGTTTCCAACCCAGGCGCAAGGGGAGGCCCGGGGCGATACCCACCAGGCTGGTTCCTCCCACATCAGCCCATGGGCCCTCCGGATAGGTGGCCCCACCCGATGGACCCCCGACCCTTCCTTCCCAATACAAACCGGGAACCTCAAACTTTCCCTTAATAAACCGACTTCCTATAAACCACCCCCGACCATTCGAACCCCATGACGCCGGATCTCATCCGGACTCAACAACTTCGGGTTACCGATACTAATATCTCTACAACCCTAGTGTCCGAACCTTATTTAGACCCACGGTTCGGGAGACATGCCTGACCGAACGATCGTGTCAATAACCAACAGGGGACCTGGATACCCATGTTGCCTCCCACATTCTCCTCGATGATCCCGATGAACCACAATGTCGAGGATTCAAGTAATCTCATACCCCTTTGTCAATCGGGACCATTTGCCCAGATTCGATCGCTTGATCCCAATACCCGCCACCCCAAACGCAAGTCACTTTACTCAGATCGAATGATGATCCCGGACCAACCACTTGGTCACATAGAGCTCATTATGATGATGCATTACCGAGGGGCCCAAGATACCTTCCCCTAAGGAGGACAAATTCCTCGATTCGTGTCAACCCAATGATCGGAGATACCGAGATACCTTATAGCCACCTGCTGGACGCTTGGTACACCCAAAGCACTCTTACGGTATCCGGAGTTACACGATCTCTTGGTCTAAGGAAATGATATTGACATTAGAAAAGCTCTAGCAAATGAACTACACGATCTTGTGCTATGCTTAGATTGGTCTTGTCCATCACATAATTCTACCAATGATGTGATCCCGCTATCGCGACATCCAATGTCCATGGTCGGAAACCGAACATCTATTGATAAACGAGCTAGTCAACTAGAGGCTCACTAGGGACATGTTATGGTCTATGTATTCACACATGCATTACGATTTTTAAACAATTATAGCATGAACAATAGACAATTATCATGAACAAGGAAATATAATAATAACCATTTTATTATTGCCTCTAGGGCATATTTCCAAACCCCCACTTGCACTAGAGTCAATAATCTAGTTACATTGTGATGAATCGAACACCCATAGAGCTCGTATTGATATGTTTTGCTCATGAAGAGGTTTAGTCAACGGATCCGATTCGACCCGGTGCACTTTACAAATATCTATGTCTCCATCTTGAACATTTTCATGAATGGAGTTGGCACCTGATGTCCGGTCTTTTTGAAACCCGGGCCCTTGGCAAGGGCATGGCCTTGTTGCACAGAGAGTCATCGCCCGACGATTAAAACTCCTAGGTCTAATGAACTCCTTCATCCAGATTGCTTCATTCCCCGAGGCTGCTATGTACGCCACATGTATATCCCGCCATGACGCTTTTGCTTGCAATCGCACAACACCCCACCATTCAAAATATAACATATCCGGGTTTGTGACTTAGAGTCATCCAAATTGTGTGGAAAGGCCGACGAACCCTTTAGAGAGCTCTTCAAACTCCATATACGGAAACATATCCTTAGTCCTTTTCATGTACTTCAGATATTCTGATCTTCAATGTTCCATGCCGGATTATTTTGGTACCTTCCTACCAAACTTACGGAAGGTTTACATCGTCTGGACAAGATGGCATACATGATAGACCCTATGGCCGAGGCATAGGGACACATTCATCTTTTTCTATCTTCCGCCATGGTCGGACATTGAGCAGCTCAATTTCACACCTTGCAACATGCAAGAACCCCTTCTTGACCGATCCATATTGAACTTTTTCAATATCTTATCAAGGTATGTGTTTTGGAAAGACCTATGAGGCATCTTGATCATCTCTATAGATCTTGATGCCTAATATGTAAGCAGCCTCCAAGATCCTTCATTTAAAAACACTTATTCAAGTAGGCCTTAATGTTGTCCAAAGTTCTATATCATTTCCCATCAAAAGTATGTCATCCACATATAATATGAGAAATGCTGATTCCCACTTCTAAACGCAGGCTTCGCATAAGTCCGATAAACCCAAACACTTTGATCATTTCATTAAAGCAAATGTTCCAACCGAGATGCTTGCACCAGCCCATAGATGGAGGCCGGAGCTTGCATACCTTGTTAGCATTCTTAGGATCGAAAAACCCTCCGACGTCATATAATTCTTCCTTGAAAGCCAAAGAATGCCGCTTTTGACGCCATTTGCCATATCTCATAATCATAGAATGGGCAATTGCTAACATGATTCAGACGGATTGCCAGGGTGAGAGGGTTCATCGAGACAACCCCTTGAACCATAACCCAGCAACAAGTCGGTTTATAGATGGTAACATTTGTTGAACGGTAATTTCAAAATTTTCCCACGCACACGCAAGATCATGGTGATGTATAGCAACAAGAGGGGAGAGGTTGTCACGCACCCGAGACCCGGGAAGCGATCACAATGTAGAGGAAGTAGTCGACGCTCTCCTCGGATCCGACCGATCCCGCCCGCATCTGACGCCCCGAGTTCTTGACACACAGCTCGATGACGCCCCTCAGACCATCCAGGAGTGTCGGGGAGAGTTCCCGACGACGGCGGACGATCTTGATGTTTCACTCGCAGGGCTTTGCCATGCATAAGGTGGAATATGGGGGGGGCACCGACACGGCCAAGGAACCATCCAGATCAAACTTGTGTGCTAGGGTGCCCCCGCCCCAGATATAAGGAGGGAGGGGGGAGGCCGGGCCTAGGGAGGCGCACGGAGGAGTCCCACCCACCGAGTAGGACTCCCTTTTCCTAGGGAATAAAAGGGGAAGGGAAAGGGGCCCCTCCTTTCCTTTCAGCTGGGGAAGGGCCCCCCCGGCCCCCTTCCCTTTCCCTCAGGCCCATACCCATTTACCGGGTTCCGAACCTCCCTATTCCGAAATTTTTCACCCGAACCATTCCAACTCCAAACATACTTCCAATAATAATCGCTCGACCTTCCGGGACTCTTCAGCCTGAACATGACTAACTTCTTCGTAATAAAATACAAAACTCATAATAATGCCACAAATTCTCAAACTTACGGTTCAGAACAATTAACATACCTGCTTTCTCGGTAATAACCAACAGGGCCGATCCCATATTGGTTCCCAATTTAAGTCTTTATTTGGGCCAATCCAAACAACATAGTTGTTCTTTGCAGGTTTGTTATTCCGAGATTCATCGTGTACCAAACCTATTCAATCCCATCCGCCTTTAGCCCGGAATCATATCCACACTAACCTTGGTAGGCCAAGGCTTTGATTGATTACCAAGGGGAAGAACCTTAAATCGGAGGACAAAACCTAATTCTACCCAAAACATCCGCCTTTAACATAGTATTTTTATAATCACCCGCATTTGCTAACCTTTGTAACCCAAAGTGTTCCCAAAGGATTGAAATCTTGTTATAAACATGTATAAGTCTAAAACAATAGCAAATATAAACATTTAATCAATGGGTATGAATATATTAACTAATATTGCCTTGTTAATCTCAACTCCCTTGCATGGTTAAAACTAACCATCTTTGATTAACAAGTAGTCAATAAGGATACTAGTACACGCTTGCAAACCAAGTTTATGTTTCCGAAATCAATTCTAGATAAAAAAACATTTATCATGTTGGGAAATTTAATAACTTTTTATTGCCCTAGGCATTTTCCTCCCCCCACTTGCACTAATCAATAATCTAGATCCAAACCTTGATTCATCGATGTTCACTCATCAGTATTAACACCTGTTCACTCCCATGGACCAACACCCAAAGGGTTTACTGTTGAATCTATTCAATCCTATGTATTAAACCCAAAGATACTAAGGTGATCATTTTTGCTTGGAGAGAGCTTTCAACTCTTTCACTTCGTCCGTTGATTTTCAATTTTTCTTGTACAAGCCGACTCTATCTGCTAATTGCTCCCACTTTCAATATGACTAATCAGACTTGATCATCCGATCGTGTCAAAATTGCATCACGACCCTTTCCTTTAACCTTTTTCACTTCCTAATCGGAAAATATCCTTATTCCACTAAATAATTTTACCCTTCCAAAGGATCTACTTCCTAGATCACTTTTACCCCGCCAAACTCAATTATACTGATCCTTACAAAGGATATTTTATAGAACCGGCCAACATAGGAATGACTTTTTTCTTTTTATCTTCCTCGGGTTTTGATCACTCAATTTCCCCTTTAACATAGGAAGAATTTTTTACCTCCATTTTAACATTCAAAATCTTTAAGGTTGGACCATTGAAAAACTTATCAACATCTTGACTTTCAAATTTGATGCTAATAGTAACACTTCACCGGGCTTTTTTTGAAAACTTTTAAAACCTTTTTGCTTTGCAAAAAAATTCTACTTTTTCCATCTACAATATTCATTCACATATACTTATCGAAATGTTGAGGTCCCATCATTTCTAGTAAATACTGCTTAGCAAGTCGATAAACTTATCTTTGATAACTTATCAAAGCGATATTCCAACTCCAGTGTTGCACCATCCTGATGACATTTTTTAAATTTAGGAGAAAAACCTCTTGGTTCATCCTCAACTCTTCTTTAAAACTCCTTAAGGAATTAGGTTTATCCTTTGCCATTTATAAAATGCCAATTCTTGATTCCGAAGATTTTTGTCGAACAGGAGAAAAACTTTTATTAACATCGAATTTTCAAAACCCTTTGAAAGCACTTTGTTGTAACACTATATGTCCCGCCTTCCTTTGAAGTCCATTTTTTCATTGCGCTTTCCTGCAAGTCCCAAACCATATTTGTTTTCATAAGGACCCATCTGATTTCATCCTAAGCCTTTTATGGAACGTCACCACCCCTTTATGTTGGGGTTCAATTGACTGTACTATTTCCCATGATTGCCCCAACCAAAAGGGTCTTCTCGGATTCGATTCGAGAACTTATTTCCGTTTCATGATCAACTCATCAACTTCCTCACTATTGGTTTGGGTTTAAAGATTTATTTAATACTTTCAATAAGGAGAAGGTACTATTACCTCATCAAGTTCCACTTTCCTCCCCTCACTTTTTTCGAGAGAAACCTTTCTAAAAGGATCCATCTTAAGAAGAATTCTTGCCTTCATTGATAAAGGGTACCCAAAATTTTTTGGGTATTTATAAGCATTTTTGGGTTCATTATAATGAAATTTTTCACTAAGATCGAATCCAAACTTTAAGAAACCAAATTTTTCTTGTAAACCAAATAAGTTCCCTAAGGATTTAGATTGCCCAAAACGAATCACTTTCAATGCAGACCCCAAATATATGGTAAACCCGAAAAGAGAATCATGATGACCATATCAAATAAATCTTACACCTCAAACCACCCTAATGTTTTTCCAATTGCGAGCTTGAAACTACCACATTGTTTTAATTAAGACCAAATCAGAATCAAATATTTGTTCTGGATCATCGCAAACTTTATTTTCTTGTTACGATGATTCTTCCACTTCACTCAAATTCTTTGAACCTTTCAACTATTTCTGACTTATGTTTCATCAAGTAGATATACCCATATCTCGCTCAAATCATCTATGAAGGTCGAAAATAACGATACCCGCCATGAGCCTTAACACTCATTGGATCGCATACATCAAGATGTATTATTTCCAATAAGTCAGCTTGCTCGCTCCATCGCTTCCGAGAACGGAGTTTTAGTCATCTTGCCCATGAGGCATGGTTCGCAAGCATCAAGTGATTCATAATCAAGTGATTCCAAAATCCCATCAAGATGGAGTTTCTTCATGCGCTTTACACCAATATGACCTAAACGGCAAGTGCCACAAATAAGTTGCATTATCATTATTTACTTTGCATCTTTTGGTTTCAATATTATGAATATGTGTATCACTATGATCGAGATCCAATGAACCATTTTCATTGGGTGTGTAACCATATAAGGTTTTATTCATGTAAACATGTAATAACAGTTTATTCTCTTACTTAAATGAATAACCGATTGCAAAAAACATGATCAAATCATATTCATGCTCAACGAAACACCAAATAACATTTATTTAGGTTCAACACTAATCCCAAAGTATAGAGAGTGTGCGATGATGATCATATCAATCTTGAAACTACTTTCAACACACATGGTCACTTCACCCTTAACTAGTTTCGCTTATTCTGCAACTCCCGCTTCGAAGTTACTACTCTTAGCAACCAACCAGACCAAATACCGAGGGGTTGCTATAAACACTAGTAAAGTACACATCAATAACATGTATATCAAATATACCTTTGTTTACTTTGCCATCCTTCTTATCCGCCAAATACTTGGGGTAGTTCTGCTCCAAGAACATCCCTTTGCAAGAGAAGCACTTAGTCTCGTGCTTAGGTCCGACTTGGGATTCTTCACTTGAGTAGCAACTTGCTTGCCGCTCTTCTTGAAGTTCCCTTCTATCCCTTTGCCTTTTCTTGAAACTAGTGGTCTTGTTAACAATCAACACTTGATGTTCTTTCTTGATTTCTACCTTCATCGATTTCATCATCATGAAAAACTTGGGAATTATTTTCATCATCCCTTGTATACTATAGTTCATCACGGTTCTACTAACTTGGTGATGGTGACTAGAGAATTCGTCAATCACTATCTTATCTCGAAGATTAACTCCCACTTGATTCAAGCGATTGTAGTACCTGCATAACTGGCACATGCTCACTAGTTGAGCGATTCTCTCCATCTTTAGCTATAGAACTTGTTGAAGACTTCATATCTCTCAACTCGGTATTTGCTTGAAATATTAACTTCAACCTCGAACATCTCATATGGTCCATGACGTTCAAAACGCCTTTGAAGTCCCGATTCTAAGCTGTTAAGCATGGTGCACTTAAACTATCAAGTAGTCATCATATTGAGCTAGCCAAACGCTCATAACATTTGCATCCGCTTCCCGCAATAGGTCTGCTACCAGCGTGCATTAGGACATAATTCTTCCAGGCAGAATGAGGATAAACTCCGATCACGGATCGAATCCGCATCATTGCTACTAACATTTTTCAACACAATTTTCTAGGAATATATAAAACAAACATATGAAAGCAACAACGCGAGCTATTGATCTACAACATAATTTGCAAAATACTACCAGACTAAGTTCATGATAAATTTAAGTTCAATTAATCATATTACTTAAGAACTCCCACTTAGAAAAACATCTCTAGTCATCTAAGTGATCACGTGATCCAAATCAACTAAACCATAACCCATCATCACGTGAAATGGAGTAGTTTTCAATGGTGAACATCTTATGTTGATCATATCTACTATATGATTCACGCCGACCTTTCGGTCTCCGTGTTCCGAGGCCATATCTCGCATATGCTAGGCTCGCCAAGTATAACCCGAGTATTCTGCAGGTGCAAAACTGGCTTGCACCTGCTGTAGATGGACGAGAGCTTATCACACCATCATCACGGGTGTCCGCACGCATTTAACTTTGGCAACGTGCATACTGGGAGAACACTTTGATAATTTAGTGAGAGATCATCTTATAATGCTACCGCCAATCAAAGCAAGATAAGATGCATAAAAGGATAAACATCACATGCAAATCAATATAAGTGATATGATATGGTCATCATCATCTTGTGCTTCATGATCTCCATCTTGCAGCACCACCATGATCACCATCGCCACCGCGCGACACCTTGATCTCCATCGTAGCATCGTTGTCGCCTCGCCAACTTATGCTTTACACTATCGCTACCGCTTAGTGATAAAGTAAAGCATTACAGTATGCATTGCATTGCATACAATAAAGCGACAACCATATGGTTCGCCAGCTTGTCGATAACTTCGTTACAAAACATGATCATCTCATACAATAAAATATAGCATCACGCCTTGACCATATCACATCACAACATGCCTCTGCAAAACAAGTTAGACGCCCTCTACTTTGTTGTTGCAAATTTTACGGGCGCTACGGGCTTAAGCAAGATCCAGCCTCACCCACGCATCAAAACCACAACGATATTTGCCAAATAGACTCGCTTTAACCTTCTCAAGGATCGGGCGAGCCACACTCTGGTTCAACTAAAGTGAGAGAGCAGCACCCACCAGTCACCTTTAAGCAACGAAAGTGCTCAAGCGTGAAACCAGTCTCCAGAAGCGTGACGCTGCAATGTCGGTCCGGCCGCTTCATCTCACAATACCGCTGAACCAAAGTATGACATGCTGGTAGGTAGTATGACTTGTATCGCCCACAACTCACTTGTGTTCTACTCTGCAAAACATCAAACCATAAAAACCTAGGCTCGGATGCCACGTTGGGTAACGAGTAATTTCAAAATTTTCCTACGCACACGCAAGATCATGGTGATGTATAGCAATGAGAGGGAGAGGTTGTCTCACGCATCTCGTAGACCCGGCGAAGCGATCACAACGTAGAGGAAGTAGTCGACGTCTCCTCGCGATCCGACCGATCCCGGCCAAGTATCTGACGCCTCGAAGTTCTTGACACACGCATAGCTCGATGACGCCCCTCAGACCGATCCAGCCGAGTGTCGAGGAGAGTTCCACAAGACGACGGCGCAGGACGATCTTGATGTTTCATCGCGCAGGCTTCTAAGCTTCAGCACTGATGACCGAGGTGGAATATGGTGGAGGGGGCACCGACACGGCTAAGGAACGATCCGAGATCAAACTTGTGTTTTAGGTGCCCCTGCCCAGATATAAAGGAGGGAGGGGAGGCTGCCTAGAGGAGGCGCTGAGGAGTCCTACTCCCACCGGGAGTAGGACTCTTTCCTAGTTGGAATAGATTGGGGAGGGGCCTCCTTGTCCTATTCGACGGGAGGCGCCACCCCTGGCCGGCCCTTCCTCTTCTCCTCGAGGCCCACTGAGGCCCATTACCTCGGGGTTCCGTAACCTCCCTGATTCTAAGAATTTGCTTTCACCCGAACCATTCAACTCCAAACATAGGCTTCAATATATCAATCTTTATGTCTCGACCATTCGAGACTCTCGCATGTCCGTGATCACATCCGGACCAACTTCTTCGTACATCAAAATACATAAACTCATAATAACCGCCATCGAAACCTTAGCAGCAGGATCTCTACGGTTCGAGAACAATGTAGACATGACCTAGAACTATTCTCGGTCAATAACCAACAGGGACCCGATGCCCATATTGGTTCCTACATATTCTACGTAAGATCTTTATCGGTCAGACCGCATAACAACATACGTTGTTCCTTTGTCATCGTAGTTACTTGCCTCGAGATTCGATCGCTGATCCAATACCTAGTTCAATCTCAGCATCGCAAGTCTCTTTACTCGCTCCGTAATACATCATCTCACAGCTAACTCATTAGTTGTAGTGCTTGCAAGGCTTCAAAGGATGTGTATTACCGAGAGGGCCGAGATACCTCTCCGACAATCGGAGTGACAAAACCTAATCTCGAATACGCCAACCCAACATCTGCCTTTGGAGACACCGTAGTACTCTTTATAATCACCCAGCTTACGCTAGACGCTTGGTAGCACCCAAAGTGTTCCTCCGTAAACGGAGTTGCATAATCTCATAGTTATAGGAACATGTATAAGTCATGAAGGAAGCAATAGCAACATACTAAACGATCGGTGCTAAGCTAACGGAATGGGTCATGTCAATCGATCATTCAACTAATGATGTGACCTTGTTAATCAAATAACAACTCCTTGTTCATGGTTAGGAAACATAACCATCTTTGATTAACAAGCTAGTCAAGTAGAGGCATACTAGTGACACTGCTTGTCTATATATTCACACATGTATTATGTTTCTGTAATACAATTCTAGCATGAATAATAAACATTTATCATGATATGAGGAAATATATAATAACTTTTTATTGCCTCTAGGCATATTTCCTTCAACATTACCATCCGCTCGCCTTCTTCTTAAAGATCCATTTGTTTTCTATGGCTCACCATCATCGGCAAGTCTCACAAAGTCCACACTTTGTTTTCATACATGGATCCTATTCGATTGCATGGCTTCAAGCCATTTGTTGGAATGGGCCCGCCATCGCTTCTTCATAGTTCAAGGTTCACCGTTTCAACAACATGATTTCGTGACAGGGTTGCCATACCATTTCGTGTGGAATGTCTTGTGACCTTCGTTCAAGAGTAACTTGATCCAAGTACCTTGATCATCATCATTAACTCCTCTCTAGTCGGCAGCACCACACCTAACATCTTCCGAGTTGCACTACTTTCCGTTCAAGAGGCGATTTCATCGAGTTCTACTTTCCTCCCACTTACTTCTCTCAAGAGAAACTCTTTCTCCGAAAGGACTCGTTTTGGCAACAAAGATCTTGCCTTCGGATCTCGAGGTAGAAGGTGCGTGTCAAACCGCGGATCTCGGTAGGGGGTCCCAAACCTAAGGCCTAGGCGGATGGTAACAGGAGACAAGGGACACGTATTTTTACCGGTTCGCCTCTATGGAGGTAAA